>ML664176.1:5345912-5413189 GCA_007570785.1 Antilocapra americana | reverse complement strand
CCATTATCCAGAGTGAAGTAAGCCAGAAGCAAAAACAACAATACAGTATATTAACGCATATATATGGAATTTAGAAAGACAGTAACAAGAACCCAACATGGGAGACAACAAAAGGAATGCAGATGTATAGAATAGACTCGTGGACTTTGTGGATGAGGGTAAGGGTGGGATGATATGGGAGAATGGCATTGAAGCATGTTAATTGTCATGTGTCTAATCAATCGCCAGCCCAGGATTGATCCTCGGGACTGGTGCAGCGAGATTTCCCAGTGGGGAGGGAGGATGGAGGGGTGTTCTGGGGGGGAAGCATATGTAAACCCATGGTGATATCATGACAATGTATGGCAAAAACAATAAAAATAAAATAAAATAAAATCTCTTCACAGTACCAGTAAAAACTTAGATGATGTGGATGCTTCCTCTCTGTATAGTTTGAATTAGGTCTGGACTATGAGCAAGAGAACCAAAGAAACAACAGCTTAAATAAGACAGAAATCTACATCTCTGATACATAAGTCTGAAGGAAGACCAAATAAGGCTGGTGCTGGAGTTCAGATTCAGGAAACCCTCAGAGGAACTTCCCTGGTGGTTCAGTGGTCAAGACTCTGCCTTCCAGTACCAGGGGTGCGGGTTCCCTTTTTGGGGACCTAAGATCCCACACACAGCAGGGCAACTATACCCACACACCACAACTAGAGAAGCCTGTTCTCTGCAACGAAGAGCCCACGACCAGCAATGAACGACCAGCAAAGGAAAAAAAAAAAGAAGTTCTTAAGGCACAAACTCCTTCCAGGCCACACTCTGCCATCCCTAGGACCTGCCCCCAGTGACCTAAAAAAGCAGCTAGAGAACCAGTCATCATGTGCATTCCAAACAGCAGAGTTGGAAGAAGAATTACAAAGGACAAGGGGTCCAGGCCTGCTGTTTATTAAGAAGATTCTTTGAAAATCTATAGACACTTGCACTTTTATGCCATGGGTCAGAACTTAGTCATATATATCTACCTATAAGAAAACCTAGCAAAATGTCATCTTTATCCTGGGCAGCCACATGCCCAGTCAAAAACTGGAAGATAAAACACCGTGGTAGAAGTCTTTGCTGCACAGTCTCTTTAGTTTCATCTCATACATACTTGGAGAAGGCAATGGCATCCACTCTAGCCTGGAAAATCCCATGGATGGAGGAGCCTGGTGGGCTGCAGTCCATGGGGTCACTCAGAGTTGGACACGACTGAGCGACTTCACTTTCACTTTTCACTTTCATGTATTGTAGAAGAAATGGCAACCCACTCCAGTGTTCTTGCCTGGAGAATCCCAGGGACGGGGGAGCCTGGTGGGCTGCCGTCTATGGGGTAGCACAGAGTCGGACACGACTGTTCCAGCAGCAGCAGGAACATGCATATTACTCCACCCTTGCTCGCCATGCTCCAGCCACTCAGACTTCCTTTGTTTTGTTCAAAAAAGCCAGGCTCTCACCTGTCTCAAGGCCTCGGCTGTTGCAGTTTCACCTGCCTAGCACACACTTCCTCAGATCTTCCTACAGCTGGTTCCCCCTCATTATTCAGGACTGAGTTCAAATGCCACCTCCTCAGAGAGAACAGGATATGGAGAGGGGCTTTATAGCTCTGTGAGGAATATGGGAAAATTTGTTGCTCTACATACAGAACAACTGAGCAGACAAAAGAGAACATTAACTCCAAGAAAAACGTATCATAATATTTTACAATTGGCCCAACAACACTTGCATAAGCATAAAATAAACATTGTATAATATTGATTTAACAACAAATATGATGTCACTATAGGGAGGAGAGAGTGGTGGGACAGAGTGAATGTAAAAGCACTTTCTCCTCATCTTCCATGATAGGAAGTTGACAGAGAATATTCCTGATTGGAAAAGCAGTATACACATATTGTAAGGATGTTATTTAGAAATATGAAGGTAAACACTTTTCTTCTTAAACCACCTTAAGAATTGAAAGTGTTAGTTTAGCATTTAGGGAGGAAAGAAAAGGTTTGTTTTTTTTTTTTTATTAGGAGCTTTAAATAGTACATTCTACTGTCAAATTATGTAAATGTATATTACTTAAAAATTTTTTAAATTCTTTTAAAGAAGATAAGACTAATTTCAGTTACCAGTGTAGAACCCTGGATTCCTAGAGACCCTAAAGAGTACAGGACTCTTCATTTGAGGCTTGGGTTGTAAATTTGACGAGAGTAACGGGTGCCGAGCCCAGGAGGCAGAATAGGAGAGGGAGAACGAGGCTGTCGTTCTGTGGACGTGGGCTTTTCCTGACAACACTCGCAGGCTGTTCTGGCGCTCTAGGGAGTCACATGGGAATTGTTTGCAGTGAAGGCACCAGAAGGCGAGGTGGATCTCCCTTCCTCCCACACTCACGCTGGCAAGTGTGGGGCCGATGCCCAGTGAAAGTGATCTGGCCCCCGTTTCCTTGGTGAGGACAGCCAACAGATGGGTGTCTGGTAACTAAATGCCTTCGTTGAACAGGCCTGAGTCAATTATTCCACCTGGCCTGGTGCTGACTCAGGTTTCAGCCCCTGGGGGCTAAAGACTGAGCATGGGGCGGAGGGAGACTGAGCCTGGGGGAGTCGGAAGACACGGAGGCTGTCAGGATGGAAGGAGAGCTAACCAGGGGACTGCTGATCAGTCTGTCCTCTGATTCGAGGGTCCACTTTCAGAAAGACTCATGGAAGCCTTGCGGAAGGATTCGTGCATCTCCAGACCTCACACCACACCTGATCAGAACCTCCAGGGGCAGAGCCCAAGATGCGGATGCACAGGTTCATCCCCCTCCCCGGCCGTGGGGGCTCTGGCGCAAGCTCGTTCCAGACCAGCCTTGCCCATGAGGCCAAGGCAGTCCTCACTGTACTTGAGCTGGTCCTCTCCTTTCTTCCTTACAAGCAGTTCAGATGTGAAAGGAAATCTCTGAAACCCAGGAGGGGATGTCAGCTTTTTGCAGGAGTCTGACAGCATCTGTCAGGTATGAATTTGTGCTCTAGGAGAAGCAGCTGCCTCCTGGGACACGCAGGAGCAAAGCTCTCCTTTAGACTGTTGCCAACCTTATTCTCATCATTCATCTTCAGTGAGAACCTCTGAAAGGCGACTGAGGGGTTCAGAAACAAATATTTCTTTCCCTATGACATCCCCCAAGGTCTGAGAAGTGTGGGCAGGAGGCCGTCAGGGGCTGTGTTTCTGCTCGTCCTAGGAGGGGGCACCAAAGATGATGATATGTGAATGGACCAAATTCAGTTCCAGAAGGTGTGAGTTCTGTCTTTGGAACCGGCTCTTCTCACCCAGATCTCACAGTCCGGGATGATCTGAGAACGCTGAGAGCCAAGAGCCACAAATGGGTAGGGAATGGTGGGGATTTTTTTTTTCAGAGCCCCCATATGCTGTATTCAGGCTCTTGAAGGTTTTACCATTGGGTCCTTGTGTTTGTGGTCATAAGGCCCTCCCCATTAAAGCCATCCTAATCCGCAATCTAAAATATATATCTTGTGATGACGATAAACGTAAATGTAGAAATTGAGAGCGAGCTGAACTTTATCTTTAAAAATTGCATCTGGTTTTAAACTTCTTGAGGGTGGAAACCATGTCTTTCTAACTCACAACTGCATCCTGAGGGACCAGCATCACCCTGGCATAGAAAAAGGTGCTCAATAAATGCTGAGCTTAGCAAAGAATGAAAAGTCTGCAGCCATGGGCCAAGGTGCCAGACAGGCTGTGCAGAAACCACATGAAAGTCCTCTCCACCCAGAAAGCTCTTCCTCTGGTTTTTCTCTTTGTATCAGTCTCAGTTCCATTGTTTTTCAGTTGCTCAGTTGTGTCTGGCTCTTTGCGAGTCTGTGGACTGCAGCATGCTGGCTTCTCTGTCCTTCACCATCTCCCGGAGCTTGCTCATACTCATGTCTGTTGAGTTGATGATGCCATCCAACCATCTCATCCTCTGTCACCCCCTTCTCCTTCTGCCTTCAATCTTTCCCAGCATCAGGGTCTTTTCCAATGAGTAGGCTCTTTGCATCAGGTGGCCAAAGTATTGGAGCTTCAGCTTCAGGATCAGTCCATCAGTGAATATTCAGGTTGATTTCTTTTAGGATTGACCCCTCCTCAGAAATGGCCCCTGAGCACCCTATCTGAAATCAGCCTCTCTGTTACATCTCTACCACATGACCTTAATTGCCTCTCTAATAACAAATGTCACTATCTGTAACTCAGATTCCATAATTCATTTTTTATTCTTATTTGACTACCTGCCTTCTACACCACCACAACAGCACCACTCAACCCTCCGCCCACAGCACCTGGAACAGGTTCTTGGCCCAGCAGGCAGGCACTCCGTGCGTTAGAGTTGAATGAACAATGTGGCATTGCATTATGAGAACAAGAGATACTTTTCTCCATTTATTGATTCTGGATCTGTGCTGCATCTTACAGCCTACGTGTGTATATGATGTTGACTTTCACTCCCATACTCCCTGAAAAGCTGTGAGTGCATCGGGGTGCTCATGTTGTAGACTGTGTCTTAGCACCAGTGAAGGACAGCAAGCATTGTCCTGAGCTCTCTAGCTCGGCTGCCTCTAAATCCAGGATGCTTTTGCTGAGCAGTGAGGAGGAGGGAGGCACATCAAAGGGGATAAAATAAGGAAGCCAGAGCCCAGAAATAGTCAGAAGGAATGAGGGACACACAGGGCATCTGGAGAGGGTGTGGCAGGCTGGCAGCAGTCTTCCTCTGGCGCTGGGCAGTACCAGTTGTCCTTCTTCTCCTGCCCCCTTCCTCCCTCCTTGGGTGTTTGTTAATGTGCCAGGAGTAGCTGCATCACTGCTGGTATGCCAGAGCCCAACACATGTGATGGCTACAGCCCCGGGATGGCAAGGGATGTGGGCCTGGTCCTGTGCCTCCTGGAGTCCTGGACATGATATGGGGGCGAAGGCTCCACGTAAGGATGGCTTGGGTCAGAACAACAGCTTCAAGCATTTTGCCCAAGTGTGGTCCTGCAGGGCCTGCGTCAGAACTAGAGTTGACCCATTGCAGATTCTCAAGGCCAACCCTCCACCCCAGAATCAGCTCCAAGAATCTGCATTTTCATAAGCTCCCCCCATCCCGACCCTCCGATTACCCTCACTGCATGATTCTTCAGGTGAGTGGTTCTCAAACTTAACAAGTAACTTGAGGGAATGATATGATCCACCTGGGAGCCTCTCCTCATACAAATGGAAAAGGAATCCCACAGGCCACTGCTGATGCACTGGGTTGGGGCTGGGTGAGCTCCAGGGCAGGCAGGGCAGGGCCTGGGGGACCAAACGGAGCTCTGAGGCATCATCCGCCTGTTCCCGGCTCTAGGCTGACCCCTGGTGATCAGAACGAGTGGTTTGGTAGGAGGGACTCAGAGTATTTGCAGCAGGGATAAGTTATAATAAACTCCACCTGTGCTTGCAAAGGCCCTATTGCCAAGCCCGGGATGATTTGAGGAGGGGGAGATACGCAAGTTATAGATTTTTCCAAATTCCTTGTTTTTCCTCCCATTGTCGATCATCTTGTCCGTATTCCTCCCCAATCACCCCTGGGTATCATTTTAGCTGCATTTCTGCATCTCATTGGAGGGGGCAAAGAGATAGAGAGAGAAGGACAAAAAGTTGGGTGTTTTCACGAAACGTTCTCTTTTTTAAGGTTGGGGGCGTGGCAGAGGTTAAAAAAAAAAACTGGCAACCAGACACAGGTGTGCCTCATGGGCCCAAATCCCACTTTGCCTCTCTGACCGGCGCCCCTGATCCCACTGAGGATGGAGCAAGATGGGCAAGATGGCTGCACCGCTCCAGCAGACTGTCCTCTGTCCCTTGGGGTGTGGAGTGACTCACTCAGCTTCTGGACACTGAACCTGTCAACTTGCTGAAACTCAAGTCTCTCCCAGGATGCCAGAGGCCATAAACACAGGTAATCTAAAGAAGTCCCTCCAGTGCTATATTGCCGTCTGCTTTTCCTTTTTAATTCTTGGACATTTATAACCAACAGAAAGAGATCATTTGACTTGAATGATGAATAATAATTTGATTTTGCATTCCCAGAACTGAAATACAGACCCAAATCAGGGAGTTATGAGTCTTTCATCCAGTGACAGCAAAGCAAGATGAGTTAGTTTCAAAGGGTAGCAAATGCAGAGAGGAGAAGGCTAGAGTCAGAAAGGGAAGTGACCTGAGAGGCAGAACCCTGAACTGTTGCAGGGTTGACCCTGTGCAGTCCAGTTACTCAGGCGTTTAATACACTTGACCAAGAGTGTTCTATGAGGAAGAGACTGAGCTGGATGCTAGAAAGACGGAGAAAAGTAAAATGTCTGGCTCTAGTTATTGTCAGTCTTTCAGGAGACAGTGAAAAGACACATAGCCAAAACATCAAACTATGTGGACTGTGAATTTATCTGGAGTGTTTAGCTCTCTGATTTGCTGTGTGATCATCATCATCACTCTCATTCACCAAGTGCATAAAATTTCATATAATTCTCAAGATAATCTTTCCATTATTTATTATTCTCCCCATTTTATAAATGAGGAAACTGAGTCCTTAGATCAGATAGTATGCCTAAGGTCAAATAGCTGGGAAGTGGGGGAACTGGCATCAACCTGACCCCAGAGCCCACTGTCACCACCAGGTGACAATGTCCTCCCAGGCCTCCACCTTTAGTCTTGTTTCCTGACACTCTCTTGCTTGAGTCCACTTCTCACCTCTCACTTACACTTATCTCTTCCCACTCACCCACCCTAACATCCTTTCCTCCTGTCTCCAAGGATAAGGCATGCAGCCGTCACAACTCATTCATCACTCCACCCCTTCTCATCCAGCCCTTAGGACTGTCCACTCACCTCCTTTCTCTTGCATCCTCAGTTCATCACCTCTGCTCGCTTCTTCCCCTCAGCCCACAAACATGTCAAAGACCCTCCTTTGCTCAACCCACAAACAAAACAGCACAACAAAAGCTTCCTTTATCATATACTTTACCTGGCTCTCCTACATTGCAGGCAGATTCTTTACCATCTGAGCCATCAGGGTAGCCCTATACACCTATTAGAATACCTGTTAAAACGGCTCAAATAAAAAAATGACAATACCAAATGCTGGTGAGCACATGGAAAAACTAGATCTCATAAATTTCTTGGGAATGTAAAGTGGTATAGCCTTCTGGAAAATAGCTTGGTGGTGACACTAGTGGTAAAGAACCTGCCTGCTAAGGCAGGAGACATAAAAACTCCTTTTTACGGGTTCAATCCCTGGGTCAGAAAAATCCCCTGGAGAAGGAAATGTCGGCCCACTCCAGTATTCTTGCCTGGAGAATCCCATAGACAAAGGATACTGGCAGGCTACAATCCATAGGGTCACAAAGAGTCAGACATAACTTAGCATACATGCTCATAGAAAAATAAACATATGCCTGCCAGATAATACAGCAGTTGCATTCCTCAGCATATATGCCAGAGAAATATGAACTCGTGTCACAAAAGTGTCTACATGATGTTCATTGCAGCTTTACTTCTTTCTAATAGCTCCAAAGTGGAAACAATCTAAGTGTTTTCAGCCAGTAAATGTCTAAACTAAGTGTGGTGATAATCATATAATGGAATCAGTTCAGTTCAGTTCAGTCGCTCAGTCATGTCTGACTCTTTGTGACCCATGGACTGCAGCATGCCAGGCCTCCCTGTCCATCACCAACTCCCAGAGTTTACCCAAACCCATGTCCATTGAGTCGGTGATACCATCTAACCATCTCATCCTCTGTCGTTTCCTTCTCCCCCTGCCTTCAATCTTTCCCAGCATTAGGGTCTTTTCCAATGAGTCAACTCTTCACATGAGGTGGCCAAAATATTGGAATTTCAGCTTCAACATCAGTCCTTCCAATGAACACCCAGGACTGATTTCCTTTAGGATGGACTGGTTGGATCTCCTTGCAGTCCAAGGGACTGTCAAGAGTCTTCTTCAACACCACAGTTCAAAAGCATCAATTCTTCGGTGCTCAGCTTTCTTTATAGTCCAACTCTCACATCCACACATGACTACTGGAAAAACCATAGCCTTGACTAGACAAACCTTTGTTGACAAAGTAATGTCTTTGCTTTTCAATATGCTATCTAGGTTGGTCATAACTTTCCTTCCAGGGAGTAAGCGTCTTTTGATTTCATGACTGCAATCACCATCTGCAGTGATTTAGGAGCCCCCCAAAATAGAAACAGCCACTGCTTCCCCATCTATTTGCCATGAAGTGATGGGACTGGATGCTGCAATCTTAGTTTTCTGAATGTTGAGTCTTACGCCAACTTTTTCACTCTCCTCTTTCACTTTCATCAAGAGACTCTTTAGTTCCTCTTCACTTTCTTCCACAAGGGTGGTGTCATCTGCATATCTGAGGTTATTGATATTTCTCCTGGCAATCTTGATTCCAGCTTGTGCTTCCTCCACACCAGAGTTTCTCATGATGTACTCTGCATATAAGTTAAATAAGCAGGGTGGCAATATACAGCCTTGACGTACTCGTTTCCCTCTTTGGAACCAGTTTGTTGTTCCATGTCCAGTTCTAACTGTTGCTTTCTGACCTGCATACAGGTTTCTCAATAGGCAGGTCAGATGGTCTGGTATTCCCATCTCTTTAAGAATTTTCCCACAGTTTATTGTGATCCACACAAAGGCTTTGGCGTAGTCAATAAAGCAGAAATTGATGTTTTTCTGGGACTCTCTTGCTCTTTTGATGATCCAGTTGGCAATTTGATCTCTGGTTCCTCTGCCTTTTCTAAAACCAGCTTGAACATCTGGAAGTTCACGGCTCATGTATTGTTGAAGCCTGGCTTGGAGAATTTTGAGCATTACTTTACTAGCATGTGAGATGAGTGCAATTCTACTCAGTAATAAAGAGAAACAAGCTCTTGATACTTGTAATGGTATTGATGGATCTCAAGGATATTATGCTGATTGAAAAGAGGAAGCTGGTTTTTGAATGTTACATTCTATATGGTACCATTTATAGAATTGCCGGGGTCCAGCCTCGGCGGGGTCTGGGGGTCTTGAGAGATGGGTGGCGTCGGGGGAAGAACTGAGCTGAGTCAATGTGTGGTGATGGAGCAGTCTCTCTCCTTATTGTTGTTGGTTTACAGTTTTTATAGCCAAAAGACATCCCCATTACATCACCTATCGTTCTATACAATTTTTTGTTTTCTACCTCCCATAGCAACCTTATCACTGAGTTTATTCCCCAAACTATCATGAAACATTCCCTTTGCAGAAGTCAGATTTTTATGTAATTAGATCTAACAATAGTATGTTTACCATTTGAATGTCTTCAGTATACTTCATTCAATCATGATAAGTACATCAACCTAAGTAGAAAGGTTACATTTCTCTTATCAGGTACAGAAAAGAGGAAAGAGGACAAAGAGACAGTTTAGAGAGAGGAAAGAGGACTAAGAGACAGTCAAGCAGCACTGCTTTAGCAATAAAACCCTATTAACCTTATAACTACTATAATGAATTCCTATGTCTACATATCCTAAAGCAATCAATATCTCCAACTATGCTGGCCACAATTATGAGCATTCCTAAGTCTCAATCGAGCCTGATTTCTTCAAGGAAGAGAGCCTCCTTTGTGGAGTGGTGGGGGGAGTGGGAGGTGGAAAGGTGACCCAAGTACGAGCCTTTTTGGTGGTGGCCTTGCCATGACCCCCAGAGAACTCTTGGTAAACTCCCCAGTAATTAGTAGGAGGAGTAGTAACCTATTTAAATGTCCCTTTCATTCCTCCTTAGCCCCCGGGGAAGGTGATCCACCTTCCCGGATCCTCTGGTCCATAACGTCTGGGGGGATTATCTCAGGACGAATTCTTTCCAACTGTGACTGACCTACTGAGATGAGCCAATGTTCCGAGCATGGACAGAACTTCCAAGAAAAATACCAGGGTGGGGCTTGCCCAGGATGCCCCGATAAAGAAAGTCAGCTTTGCAATTTCTTTCTTAGTCTCATGACCTTGTCATCAGAGCAAGGGGGCATCCTGACGGCTCCCGGCATAGAATATTTTCAAAATGACAAAATCATAGGGATGGTGAACAGATGCTTGTCACCAGGGATTGTGGCAATATGAAGAAGTTCTTCGTGGTGATGAAATAGTTCTGTATTTAACTGTAGTGGTGGTTACACCAATTTTTGCAGATGACGAAGTTGTATAGAACTGTTCATACACACACATGAATGCATATAAAACTGTTAAATTTTGAATAAGATTTGTTCAGTTCAGTTCAGTTGCTCAGTCATATCCAAGTCTTTGCAACCCCATGGAAAGTAGCACGCCAGGCCTCCCTGTCCATCACCAACTTCCGGAGTTTACTCAAACTCATGTCCATCGAGTCGGTGATGCCATCCAACCATCTCATCCTCTGTTGTCCCCTTCTCCTCCAGCCTTCAATCTTCCCCAGCATCAGGGTCTTTTCAAATGAGTCAGTTCTTCACATCAGGTGGCCAAAATATTGGAGTTTAAGCTTCAGCATCAGTTCTTCCAATGAATATTCAGAATTTATTTCCTTTAGGATGGACTGGTTGGATCTCCTTGCAGTCCAAGGTACTCTCAAGAGTCTTCTCCAACACCACAGTTCAAAAGCATCAATTATTCAGCGCTCAGCTTTCTTTATAGTCCAACTCTCACATCCATACATTATTGTAGCAATGTCAGTGTCCTGGTTTTGAAAATACATGCTACAGTGATGTAAGATGTTATATGGGGGGAACCCAGGGACCAATACATGGAAGCTCTCCATACTGTTTTTGCAACTTCCTTTAAGTACATGTACTTAAAAAAACAAAATGAAAGTCACTCAGTCATGGAATTCTCCAGGCCAGAATACTGGAGTGGGTAGTCTTTCCCTTCTTCAGGGGATCTTCCCAACCCAAGGATCAAACCCAGGTCTCCCGCATTAACAAAACCCCAAAGCCTCCATTACTCTGTTTCCAGTTCAGCCCTGCTGGGTCTCCACCCCATCTCTCTTTCTCTCTTCTCACCCAGGGCCATCCAGAAGGTAACCTTCCCTCACCATCTCCACATCCTTACCTTCTACTCACTCTCCAGTCCCCTGCAGTCTGACTTTTGCAGCCCCCGCATTGCCAGATACTGTGGAGAGTTTGCAATCTTTACCTTGTGGGCCTCTCTGATGCTTTCAAACTATTGAATCCTTCCTCTTTGGGAGGTCTTTAATCATTTGGTGTTTATGGCAATGCACTTTTTTGTTTCTGCTTCTGCCTGTCTGACCATTATTCCTTCTCTGTCCCCTTTATCTAGCAGCGGCCTATTGCAGAGGCTGTTTTTCAATTAATTTCACTCTCCAACACAACAGAACTGCCTGTGAGGGTTGCTTGCATTTGGCTGTTCTTCCCTCCCCCCCATCATTCAATGCTGTCTGAGGAAAATGCCTTTACTCATCCCAGCCTCGCTCCTGCACCCACCTAGACTCCTGCTCAGTCTTTGGAAATCTTCTCTCACCCGTCCTCTCCACCCCCTCCTGTTTACATTGCAATTAATTGTCTATGTGTCTAAAGTACATTTCCTAAAAATTTAATAGGAAAGATGATGCCAGATTTAAATGCAGTTTTTAAAATTACTTTAAGCAATTAAAGTTCCCTGGTAGCCCAAAAGGTAAAAGAAACCTCCTACAATGCAGGAGACCTGGGTTCCATCCCTGGGTTGGGTAGATTCCCTGGAGGAGGGCATAGCAACCCACTCCAGTATTCTTGCCTGGAGAAGCCTTATGGACAGAGGAGCCTGGCGGGCTACAGTCCCCGTGGTCGCAGAGTCGGACACGACTGAGCGACTAAGCACAGCACAGCGTGCCTTTCATAAACGAGTAATTGGGTGAAGGACTTGGGAAGACGACCGCCCCACCAGCAGAGGGCGACAGAGAGTCGTGGCTCAGAGGCTAGGCAAGACCCACTGACACTTGGCTCAGGCTGGACGTACTCAAGATGAGATGGAGGTTAAAGTTCACTCCCATCATCCTGTGTCGGCCTCACAGCAACAATGGATAATGTCTGAAGTGGAGGATATGCAGCAGCAGAGAACACAGGGGAAGTGTAAAAAGCATGCCTTTGTCATTATGGAAAAAGAGATAAGACACACACTCCCATCTGCATGCCAGTAGAAGAGGAGTTCAGAATTTTTAGTCTAGTCAGGGCTCAAATAGGCCCTTGATCACAGAGACCCCAAGTGTAGCCCAGTTTTGGAGTTATGAGCTTGACAAGAATACGGACAAAATGGGAGGTGACAAGACCAAGCGCAAACACCAAGAAGGCAAGTCCTTCAGCTTCTAGGCAACCCTCCCGGGTCTCTTGTGCCTTAGCAGAGCTCCTTTCATGCTCTTTGCTTTGTTCTTACCATTTTGAGGGTGAGGGAGGCCACTTTTTAAAATGAATGCCTTTTCATCCGATTTGAAACGCGCCTGCTTTCCAGGCTTTTGCTCCCTTTCTCTTCTGAAAGAAGAGAGTTGTGTGCCATCTTGTGGTGGAGGGCCGCCATAGCAACAGCGGTGCACCCGCGCCACCCTGCCCGGCCCAGCCCCAGGGTTACCGGCTCCGGGAAGGGTTCTGAGTCAGCGGTGGTCATAGACAAAGAGATGGTGGGGGCTGAACTGGTCATGAATAGCAATGGAGTAGGCCCCAAAGGGATTTGTCCTGATCTCCTAACCAATATGATTTTAGGCACCATTTTTTCCCCCTAGTTGAAAAATGAATTCTGACCTGTGATTTTTTTTTTTTTTTAATGACCTTGCGCAGGGGAAGAGCACCAGACTGAGCTAAGACCTCAGGTATCTAATTGCTGCCCACTCTCCCTTCCCTTTGTACACTAGCCAGGCAAGCTAGCAACAACAGAACAGTGAAAAAGGAATCGAACCAGGGTCGGGAGCTTTCTACTCAAGCACTACTGCAACCTACAGTGTTAGCTTGGGGAAACCATGGTACTGAGCATCTTCCCCGTGTCAAGTGCTGCCAAGGTGCTTTACCCGTTTCTTCCTCATGGTCATCCTATGGGATAAAGGAGCTACACGTGAGGAAACTGAGGGTCAGCAAGAGGAAGTGAGCTGTCCAAAGCCACAGACCCAGGGAGTGATGAGTCAGGTGTGACTCCAAAGCATATGTCTTTATTTTTTTTTAGTATATTTCTTTTCATGATTTTTGTCATGTGAGTGTGGGGCGTGGGAAGATCACACATAGGCTAGATAGCTTGAATTTATTGCATCCCTTGATGACAAGGGGAGCGCAGTTTTCACCTGAGTGCTCTGCAGAGCTACAGGTGCTGGGCTGTTGCTTTTTAATTCCTTGTGTGTTCTTATTTCTCTCCAACTCACTTTGTTTATAAAGACATTTTAAGAGGTTGAACCATGTTACTTTCAAAAATCACATCCTATGACTGCTGAAGAGAAAAGATAGGACCTCAAGAGAGAACCCTGTCTGCAGGATCAAAAGGAAAATGAAGCTTTTTGCAGAAAGGACAAGATGCTCTCCCTGCTTGACATACTTGCTGCTTCTCTAAGGGCTGTCTCTATAGGGTCTCGCCTGATACAACTCCCTGTGGGTGTGAGCGGCTTGTTAGGGGCTCCATTTGATTCCCAAGGGAACTTGGGTTCAGAGAGATTAAGAAATGTGTTTGATGCTATGTATAAAATACATAAATAACAAAGACTTTGTATATGCTCAGGGAACAAATCAATATCTTATTATCTATAATGAAAAAAATCTGAAAAAGAACGTATGTATGTATAATTGAATCACTTTGCTATACATCAGAAATTAATATAACATGTAAATCAACCATGGTTCAATTTAAAATGTTTTGATTTTAAAAAATGTTTAAAGGCAATGTGTTTGAGATCATTCAACTATGGTTACAAGTCAGACCTTTTAAAAACAACATTATTGAAGTATAATAGGCCTACAATAGACTGCATATATTTAAAGTAAAACAGTATGTTTTGACATGTATAAAATGGTGAAACCATCACCACAGTCAGGATAATGAACATGTCCATTACCCCATGAGTTCCCTCAGGCCCCTTAGGAACCCCTCCGCCTTCCTAACCCCCTGCATTCCTCTCCACCCCTACACTGCCTTTTCCAGCAAATACCTTCTATAACTATAATTTTCATTTTATACAATATTATATAAATGGAAACATACAGTATACACAGTCTTTCGTCTAGCTTTGTTCATGCAGCATAGTGTATCAGTAGTTCATTATTTTTTTTCATAGTTAACTTTGGTTTAATAGTGAACATTTTTTTCTTTTTTTTTTTAAATTTATTTATAATTGAAGGATAATTGCTTTATAGTATTGTGTTGGTTTCTACCAAACATCAACATGAATCAGTCATAGGTTTACGCATGTCCCCTCTTGCTCTTTATTTTTTATCATTGAGGAATAATCCCTTATGTAGATATACCACAATCCATTTACCTATTTCCTTAGTCATGGGAATTTGCATTATTTCTCTTTGGGGGCTATTATGAGAAAGCCGCTGTGAACATTGATGTTCCAGTCCTTGTAGTGGACATAGCCTTTCATTTCTTTTAGGTAAATACTCAAAAATGGAATATCTGGGTTCTGTAATAGGCACATGTTTAACTTTTAAGAAACAGGGAAACTCGTTCCCGGAGTGGTTGTACATTTTACAGACCAGCAGTGTATGCAAGTTCCAGTTTCTCCACATCCTTGCCAACACTTGATATGGTCTTTCAATTTTATACATTCTGTTAAGTATGTAGTAACATCTCATTATGGCTCTAATTTGCATTTCCTTGATAACTTATGATAAGTATCTTTACATGTGTTTACTAGCCATTCATATATCTTCTTTATTGAAATGTCTGTTTAAATCTTTTGCCCATTTTAAAAAATTGGGTTGTTTGTCTCAAAGTCACAGCCCTTTTTTTCCTAATGATTGTATTTTGAAAACCATTGGTTTATATATATATCTTTAGGCAGGAATTGTGACTCTAGTCTCTGTCACTTCATCTTGACTGGAAGTGGCAGACTAACAAACCAAGGTCTTGGGCCCCGAAAACTGTGCTCTTTTTTTTTTTTTAAGAAGCCTGATATAAGAGAAAGTGGATACAACCTCACCTTTTAAAAAAAGATTTCATGAACAATTCTTTCTCTCCTTATTACTATCTCTAATAAATGCTTTAAACCCCATCCCTTATTCCCTAATGGGAGGTTCAGTTCAGTTCAGTTCAGTCACTCAGTCATGTCTGCCTCTTTGCGACCCCATGAATCACAGCACGCCAGGCCTCCCTGTCCATCACCAACTCCTGGAGTCTACCCAAACCCATGTTCATTGAATCGGTGATACCATCCAGCCATCTCATCCTCTGTCATCCCTTTCTCCTCCTGCCCCCAATCCTTCCCAGCATTAGGGTCTTTTCCAATGAGTCAACTCTTTGCATGAGATGGCCAAAGTATTGGAGTTTCAGCTTCAACATCAGTCCTTCCAATGAACACTCAGGACTGATCTCCTTTAGGATGGACTGGTTGGATCTCCTTGCAGTCCAGGGGACTCTCAAGAGTCTTCTCCAACACCACACTTCAAAAGCATCAATTCTTCAGCGTCCAACTCTCACATCCATACATGACTACTGGAAAAACCATAGCCTTGACTAGACAGACCTTTGTTGGCAAAGTAATGTCTCTGCTTTTCAATATACTTTCTAGGTTGGTCATAACTTTCCTTCCAAGGAATAAGTGTCTTTTAATTTCATGGCTGCATTCACCATCTACAGTGATTTTGGAGCCCCCCAAAATAAAGTCTGACGCTGTTCCCACTGTTTCCCCATCTATTTCCCATGAAGTTATGGAACCAGATGCCATGATCTTAGTTTTCTGAATGTTGAGCTTTACACCAACTTTTTCACTCTTCTCTTGCACTTTCATCAAGAGGCTTCACTTTCTTCCATAAGATTGGTGTCATCTGCATATCTGAGGTGATTGATATTTCTCCTGGTAATCTTGATTCCAGCTTGTGCTCCTTCCAGCCCAGCGTTTCTCATGATATACTCTGCATATAAGTTAAATAAGCAGGGTGACAATATACAGCCTTGACGTACTCCTTTTCCTATTTGGAACCAGTCTGTTATTCCATGTCCAGTTCTAACTATTGCTTCCTGACCTGCATACAGGTTTCTCAAGAGGCAGGTCAGGTGGTCTGGTATTCCCATCTCTTTACGAATTTTCCACAGTTTATTGTGATTCACACAGTCAAAAGGCTTTGGTACAGTCAATGAAGGAAAAATAGATGTTTTTCTGGAATTCTCTTGCTTTTTCGATGATCCAGCGGATGTTGGCAATTTGATCTCTGCTTCCTCTGCCTTTTCTAAAACCAGCTTGAACATCTGGAAGTTCACAGTTCTGTAAAATTTTAAATTCCCAAGTTTTGATTCTCATACATTAAATCTATTACTTTGGCTGAGTTTTTCATTAAGGAAAGTCACAAAAAAATCTCATGTCAAGTTTATTAATTTGAAGATGATGGAAAAGGAGCTGTTTCCTCTTTAGTTCTGATATTTTGTTGACTTCCTAGTGTAGAAGATACATGCCATTTAGTGTGAAAATGATTAGTTTTTCTGGTAATTTTTATCTTGTCCCCAAGCAGAAAGCAGAATCCAGGACTGTAGGATATTGGTGGTTCTAAACAGAAATACTTATGACTTATTGTATATATTGGGTTTTCCCTACCATCATAGGGAAAAACCCAAATGAATTTTTTGGCCAACCAAATATTTAGCTTGACTTCATTAACCTTTTGGAAAGAAACCTGTTGGGAAAGCTAATCTAATGTCATCCATTAAATAAGAAAAATAGAAACTAGATCATTAAAGTGAATGTGGCTGGTGCCAAGGTGAACATAATGAAAAATGCTTTATTACTCTTCCTTATTTCAAAGCAGTCCTTTAATTAAGGTTTGTTCCACCAGCAAAACTAATTTCACAAGTTTATACAGCCAGCATATTTCAATTTACACTTCTAGAAAGTGGTCCCTTTGCATTATAGGGAATTTATTTTTATTATCCAGGAAGGAAATGAGGCCTAAGGGTAAGGGAGACACCTTAGTATGGTGGGGTGACAGCTGTCCTCAGCCTGGGCAGGCATAGAACGTAACATTTTCAGTTCCTTGGACCCAATTTAGTATTATCTTTTTTTACATCAACAGCCGCTCTAAGAAATATTATTGGTAGTATCAGGCTGGTGCTGGATTTTATCGTTCCTTGAATGTGTTGATGAAAGCAGAACCCAGAGTACCTGTCACATTTCCAGTTGCTGGCTTCTGTAAAGATGGAGTGGCTGAAATTCAATAACTGTTCAGAATTAAAATAATATTAAGCTTAATATTAATTTAAGCTTCAACCTGACAGCCAGTGATCACTAGAACATATAGTACTGACCCAGCTGCTCGGCTCTCCTAGAAATGACTTAATTACACAGTTAGAGTGGTTGCTGGAGCCAGCCAAAGATGCTGGGAAAAGGAAAAAAAAGGAAAAATAAGGCAGGATTAATTTGTGGTCTAACTCATTAAGACCTCCTGCTGTCCTCCTCTGCCAAGCCACTGAGCCTTCATTTTTTAGAAAACAATCACCTACCTCCAGGTACTCTTTCTAGCTTCCATGGTTTTGCTGAAATTGTAACACCCACCCCCAGAAATCATTAAAAGCTCTGAAGCATGTAATTTGTTCAGAGTAGGAAAAACCTTCCCAAGGAGCCCAGTGATGGTCCACAGGCGGTGTTAAACAAGTGACTACACATGCCCAGGCTATTGGTCACATTTCTCCCATCCTCCCTCCCCCTTCTTTTCTCATCTTGTTTCTTCCCTCTTCATTCCATTTCCTCTTTACCCTCTGGCTGCTGGAGTGAGACTGAGATAGGATTTCAGAGACATAGCCAGATCTGAAGCTTCTGTCAATGAACTTACTGAGTGATCTACATACATCACTCATTTAATCTTTACAAGAACCTTAGGAGGAAGCACTTCTCTCCATTATGCAGATAGAACTGGGGTGTAAAGAGGTTATGTCATTTCTGTAAGGCCATTGTACTGGGGATTACACCATTTCTTTCAGTTTTAAAACCTCTCTGCTCTGCTCTGTATTGTTGAGGCTGGGACTCTGAAAACCACATCTCTGTGTTGTCCGTGGCTCTTTGTAACCATATGAGAAGGATAGGCTTAGGCTGGATGAGAAAGAAGGGGCTCTCTTCTTGTTGTTTGCTCCCTGTCAGTATCACCCCAGTGATGCTTTTTCACTTTAGCAGCAGTAATTTTCCACATTCCTAGAGCCAGCCCATTGGGAGTACTGGCATCAGTTAACCAGCACCCTCTTCCCAGAAGTCTGGGTCCCAGGTATAAAGAGCCCTACTTCGAGCTTCAAAGTTCTAATAACCTTATTCTTTTCTCTTTGTGCCACTAGCCTTGGGTGCAAGAGCTGCTTCCTGAAGTTTCTCTCTGGTGCCCTAGTGTCTCCTTTTACCTTTTTAGGTCTCTGATGATAGCCTTTTAACCAATTTCCTCTACTAAATGCTTTTCTGTTAAAATTACTAGTTTGGTTTCTGACTAACACACATAGGAACAGCAAGATTCAAAACCAGCTATGTCTGCCTCCAAATGCAGTCCCTTGGTTTTTGTTCTGTGCTCTTTCCCCTACTTCCACCCCCATTTGCAACCTGGTGACAAGGATTTCTTTTTTTGACCAAACTTTACTCAGGCTCCTGAACCTTCTCCTAGGCACCAGTGCACTGCCCTGGTAGTTTTACCAAGAACCTGCTAAGGCAGTGTAACCAGATTCCTGCCCCACTTGATATCTGGTCAGTTCCCTCATCTTCCTCCACCTCCCAAATGATGTCTGATCACCCTTGCCTGCTGTCAGCAAGAGTCCTGTTAGGTAAGTTTAGCTACAACCCCCTTTATCCCTAAGGTTCTCTCTTAATAATTTTCCATCCACTGACAACCCCTCCATACCCTTGGCTACAATCTCACTTGCCTTGAGCCCAGTCCTTCTCCTCCACTGTAAAATCCTATTGCCATGGTCCCTCTACCCTCTTGATGGTTCTGCATATAAAGCCTGTCTTACCATCTTTAACAAGTGCCATTAAATATTTTTTCATTAACACTGACAGCCAAAAATCACTTTGAATCAAATGTAACTCAGAGCTCAGGTTATAGTCTTTCAGTGCATTTTGAGGGGAAAGTCCTAAATGTTGCGTTGATGATTGAACATTCCACCCAGGGTTTGGAAAGCACCTGGTTTACCATAAGTGAACATAATAGCATCAGCTAAATAAGATGGAGTGCTGATTAATAAGTTCCTAAAAAGATGACAGAATTGACACATTTGCAAGTCATAGCAATAATAGGAACTTACCAGCCCTCTGAGTTTCAAACTGGAAATCTCATTTCTATAACAGCGGAACATATGACCTTGTCTTGCTGTCTTGCTGATAATTTCGTTTTACTGAGGAAGAAACAAAAGGAACTTTTCTTGCAGATTTAATTCTGACCTCCCAGGAAGAATTGTTTATTGAAGCAGGAATACAGGAGCCCAGGAGACTAGGAATCAGAGAGTATCTTTCACATAGGGGATTAAAATGCCCAAGAAAAGCAGTTTGGAGAGGCTCTGACATGAGTCCTGAATGTCAGTATATAGCTCCCAAAAGCTAAGAGGAAATTGTAATCCAATCCCATAACTAGACAGTCAAAAAGGGAAAATAAGAAATGGCAAGATCTCAAAAATAATATTCTGAGAATGGACGAGTGTGGCTCTTGATAAGGAGTGAAGGGGATTGATCAGGGTGACTGCACAGAGCTGTCTGATGGGCTTAATGTATTAAAGGGCAAAAGGTGGAAGAAGTATACAGAGGATGATCTGTGAATGCCTCTTTGTTTCAGGCACTGTCTAGAGATGAGCAACCCAGGTCCAGGAGGGAGACAGACAATAAGCCAACAACAACAACAACAACAACAACAAAACAACCTACCTGTACATATCTAAGGA
Organism: Antilocapra americana; assembly: GCA_007570785.1. NCBI lineage: Eukaryota > Metazoa > Chordata > Mammalia > Artiodactyla > Antilocapridae > Antilocapra > Antilocapra americana. Next base: position 5,393,128 of record ML664176.1, on the reverse strand, counting down.
TGGCAAGTAAGTACAATACTGTTATGTGTGTGCACTGAGACAACTGAAATTGCCAGTATTCTACCATTTTGACCTGCAAGAACAGCAGTTTTGTAGAGCGGCGCCTGCAGTCCTGTGAGGAGGATGAGATTCTACATAAAGCTGTGAAAAAAGGCCTCTCAGAGAAGCTGGCGTATGAGCAGAAACCTGGACACAGTGAGAAAATGAGCTGTGTGAAAACTGTGGGAAGAGCATTCCAGATTTAGGGGCAGGCAGTTACAAGATTTTGAGGTGGGGATGTCGGGCCTTTGGCAGGAACATCCAGAGGCCCAATGTGGAGAAACTAGGGGTGTGGGGGCAAAGAACAGTAAGAGATCAGTCGTCAGTGGGCAGACATGGAGACAGTTCACATGGGGTCTCACATGACCCATGGGCCCTGACAAAGATTTTGAGTCTCATTCTGGGAATAAAGTGAGAAGCTCTTAGACGTATGAGAACAGAAGTGATGTGATCGGATTAATATTTTTTTAAAGCACAGTCTTGGGAACCCTACAGAGATTTTCCTGTAGGGGGACAAGAATGGAAGCAGAGTGCCTACTTAGAAGGTCATCGCAGGAAGCCAGGAAGGAGCTGATGGTCCCAGAGGAAGGTTGTTAGGAGTGAGGAGGCGAGATACGGTCAGCCTTAAGATGTATTTTGAAAGTAAAGGTGACAGGATTTGCAGATGCAATTAGACCTAACAGTTGAGGGTAAGGAGTCAAAGACGACAAGAAGAACTTCGACCTGAGCTACTGGATAAATGATAAGAGTCATTTACTGAACTAAGAAAGAAAGAAGGTGAACATTCACTTGGGTAGAAAAAGATAAAGCATTTGATTCTAGGAATGTTCAATGTAGCATTCTTCTCAGACAAGCAATTTGAGGCACTCTATTGGCAGCTGGATAAACTAATTTATAGTTTTAAGAAAAGGACAAGATGAGATATACATTTGGGAGTGATTAGCCTACAGGTTTATTTACTGCACAGGCCTGGTAGGAATCACCTAGGGAATGAAGGTAAACAGACCAGAGAAGAGGTCTAAGAATGTCGGGGACCCTGACATGTAGAGGCTGTGAGGAAGCAGTCCAGCACAAAAGCCCTGTTTGGAGGAAGGTCTCTCCAGAAGACACAGGGAAGCTAGAGGAAAGGGGAATCCTCAGGCTCCATCAGTTCAAATAAATATGAGTGCTCAACTCCACAGAAATACGCCGTCCTGTGTGATAAAGCCCTGTGCTACCGCCACTTCTCCCCAACCCCGAGTGACAAAAGTCACATCTGCACATCAAATGAGCCAGAGTGTCAGCCCGGATATTTCAGGCATTAAAAAGCCCTCTGGACCTTCCCACGATCACAATTATAACTAACAAATACGCATCAAAATGCAGGTCACCCTCTGAAGGCTTTTCAGAAAGTGAGCTCCCTGCCTAGGATGTGAAAGGTCTGGGTACAAGGAAACCCAGCAGACATATTCTCAGACACGTATTGGCAAAAATAAGAGACAAATGATTAAATTAATTAGAAGACTAGACGAGGGAGGAAATAGGAGAATTCAACTAGACTGTCAAAGATGAAGTAAATTGCAAATAAAGAGCCATCCTGGGCAGAGCTGTTTGGAGACCACCTCTAGAATAAACCTGCAGAAAAGGCCTCAGGAAGAAATCAGATCTCTGTCACTTGGGGCAATTAAGTGTGTCACCGGGACTTGCCCCTCTGGCTACAGAGCTGAGCAGGGGCACTACCTGCCCATCCCGACCTGCCTCAGACACCCAGAAGAAAAAGAGGCCTGCAGCAGGAGAGGAGCTGGGTGGGTCCAGACAGCAAGAGAAGGGCCAGCCAGGCTGCCATTCAAAACTGCCTCTTGACTCAGGGTGTTTCCACCAGTTGCACATTAATGTTTCCATTCTAAATACCTATGTAGGTAGATAGACAGACAAATGTCTTGGGGTCATCTTGTTGTTTAGTGGCTAATTCATGTCTGACTCTTCGCGACCCCATGAACTGCAACACACCAGGCTTCCCTGTCCTCCACGATCTCCTGGAATTTGCTTAAGCTCATATCCATTGAGTCGGTGATGCCATCCAACCACATGGGATGTGTACAAAAGATATGCAGAGTCGATAGATGTAAAACACAAATAAAATACAGTATTTACCTTGTGCATTACTGATGGGAATGTAAAACGGTATAACCCTGTAGAAAACACCATGGCAGTTTCTCAAAAGAAAAAATCAGATACAGTATTACCATAGGATTTGGGAATTCCACTTCTAGGATTCTTTCACTTCTGTATTTGTATACCCATGTCCATAGCTGCACTGTTCTCAACAGCCAAAAGGCAAAAGCAATATAAATGTCCATCAACAAGTGAATGGATTTTAAAATGCGTTGTACACATATGACTCTTTGTTAACCCATGGACTACATAGTCCATGGAATTCTCCAAGCCAGAATACTGGAGTGGGTAGTCTTTTCCTTCTCCAGGGGATCTTCCCAACCCAGGGATCGAACCCAGGCCTCCCGCATTGCAGATAGATTCTTTACCAACTGAGCTATCAGGGAAGTGTATACACATGCAATGGAATATTATTCCACCTAAAAAAAGGAAAGAAATTCTCACACATGCTACAATAGGGAGGAAACTTGAAGAGACCATGCTAAGTGAATTAAGCCAGCTACAAAACACTGTATGATTCCATTTGTATGAGGTACCTAGAGGACTCAGATTCATAGAGACAAAAGTAGAACAGTGATTGTCAGAAAGTAGAGTGATGGGATAAGGAGGTATTAGGGAGCTACTGTTTCACAGGAATAGAGGTTGAGTTCAGGAATATGAAAGAATTCTGGAGCTGCATGGTGGTCATGGTCACACGGAAGGGTGAGTGTACTTAATGCCACCGAGTCATACACTTAAAAATGATTAAAATGGTAAAAACAAAATTATAGCATTCTAAGAGTGTAACCTTAAAAAAGGATTATTCATTAGGCAAAGGTATCTCAAAGAATTATTAAAATTGCTTGGTTGGAAACAAAAATCCCATTGTTAATATTTAAAGAAGACGTCTTTGAAAAATATCCAGTAGTATGTGTGTACAAAAATGGCATGTATGTGTTAACATATAATTTTTGTGTGCATTGCCTTTAAGACTCTATTTCTTCTTTTTGTGTGAGTGCGATAAATGCATCAGTGAAAAATTACAGATTTAAGTATGATTCTGATAGCTCGGGGACAGGTATGCTGGGGGAAAAGAAACTGGACTTTAAATAATTAAGCCAAAAAGATCATGTTAATTAACTTATATCCTTAATCACTAATTTCTCCCCTGATTTTTGGGGAAGGAATAATTTTTGTCTCAAAAGCAGGCTTTAGTGACCTAAGAGTTTGAAAAGCAACTGGAGATAATGAGGCAAGGATATTTAAATGGAAACATGCCAGCAATCACTAGTTAATTGAAAGCTTTTATGATTTTGGCCTGAACTCAGTCCCTTCTCCTGCGGGGCTATAATGTGGGCAGACGAAGAGTCGCAGCACTGTTTCTCTTTTTAAGTGAAAGTATCCACTAAGTAATTTTGACGCTTTTATTGACTTAAAAAATGTAAAGTCAGTAAAAACAAATATTCTAACAATTTAAAAACCTGTCCTATTTCAGTTGAAGGATTTTCTTTCTTTTCAAACTGAGATATAATTGGCATGCAACGTTGTATTAGTTTAAGATGCACAGTGTAGTGAGTCAATGTACGTATAAATAGACTGTGAAACGGTCACCACTGTAAGTCTAATTAATCACCACACGTAGTTACATGTTTTTTCTTGTGATGAGGACTTTTAAGATCTATTCCCTTAACAACTTTCAAATACACAGTTCAGTATTTTTAGCCGTAGTTACGGTATTATACCTTCTATCCCTAGAACTTTTTTATAACTGGAGATTTGTATCTTTTGACCTCCTTCACCTATTTCTCCTCCCCACATCCATCTCTGACAACCACTAATCTGTTCTCTGTGTCTATGAGTTTATCATTCTATGTAAGTTCTTTGAGTAAGAAAATAACCTTGTATTCTGTAATCTTGTATGCAGTCACTAAAAAATCTTTATTTGCATGTTATTACATTTCAAATTAATCTAATCTGCCAAAAGAAAGCCTTTTGAGCAGGATATGCTTTGCCTAGTAGGCTATACTTCTACATTTTAAGTTTCTGAAGAAAAAAATCCTTTATTTTATATCTTTAGTGCCCTAACAACTGATCATTAAAATACAATACTCCTGATTTTAAAAAAAGAACCAAGGGTGAATTAACACAGGTTCAAAAATAAAATAAAAGAATGTTACCCTAAAAATTCAGATGTTATAAAGATTCCCTAGGGGTCAGGATAGGAAGAAAGAGAAATTCTTTATACATATAGGAAAACAAAAAAGAATGGAAAAAAAAAACTCCACACAATGGATAGGGCATTGACATTTTACAAAAAAATGATATCTAAATAGCCAAGCACTACATGAAAAGATGTTCAGTTGCATTCATCAAAAGGAGAATACAAACTGAAACCACATGGCAATACCATAATATATCCACCATTATGGCTAAAAAGAAAAATATGGAAAATATCAAGTGTTGGTGATAATGTGGAGCAAATGGAACTCTTTGACATTAATGGAGGGTGTGTAAGTTGGCACAACCAATTTGGAAACCTGTTTGGCATTATATACTAAAGTGAAACATTTGCTTACTTATGACCCAGATATTCCACTCCTAGGAGCCAACAGCAATGCATACATGTGTTGCATGTGTTCCCCAAAAGATATTTACAAAAGGTTTATAACAGCAGTATTTGAAGTAGCCCCCATAGAAACTGTTCTAATGTTCATCAGCAGTGGGATGAATAGTGTGGTATATTCATACGCTGGGATACCCTATAGTAATGAGAGTGACAGATCTACCAGTTAATAAACAACAATATGAGTGAATCCACAAATACAACATTGAGTGGCAGATACCAGACACAAATGAGTACATCTTATATGATTCAGTTCAGTCGTTCAGTCACGTCCAACTCTTTGCAACCCCGCGGAAAGTAGCACGCCAGGCCTCCCTGTCCATCACCAACTCCCATAGTTTACTCAAACTCATGTCCATCGAGTTGGTGATGCCATCCAATCATCTCATCCTCCCTCATCCCCTTCTCCTCCTGCCTTCAATCTTTCCCAGTATCAGGGTCTTTTTCAATGAGTCAGTTCTTTGCATGAGGTGGCCAAAGTATTGGAGTTTCAGCTTCAGCATCAGTCCTTCCAATGAATATTTAGGATTGATTTCCTTTAGGACAGACTGGTTGGATCTCTCTGCAGTCCAAGGGACTCTCAAGAGTTTTCTCCAACACCACAGTTCAAAAGCATCAATTCTTCAGTGCTCAACTTTCTTTATAGTCCAACTTTCACATCCATACATGACTACTGGAAAAACCATAGCTTTGACTGCTGCTGCTGCTGCTGCTAAGTACGTTAAGTCATGTCCGACTCTGTGCGACCCCAAAGGTGGCAGCCCATCAGGCTCCCCAGTCCCTGGGATTCTCCAGGCAAGAGTACTGGAGTGGCTGGGTTGCCATTGCCTTCTCCAATGCATGAAAGTGAAAAGTGAAAGTGAAGTCCCTCAGTCATGTCCGACTCTTAGCGACCTCATGGACTGCAGCCCACCAGGCTCCTCCATCCATGGGATTTTCCAGGCAAGAGTACTGGAGTGGGTTGCCATTGCCTTCTGCCATAGCTTTGCCTAGACGGACCTTTGTTGGCAAAATAATGTCTCTGTTTTTAATATGCTATCTAGGTTGGTCATAGATTTTCTTCCAAGGAGCAAGCGTCTTTTTAGTTTCATGGCTGCAGTCATCATCTGCAGTGATTTTGGAACCCCCTAAATGATTGCATTTATTTAAATGATAAATATTGTTAAAGCTAATCTATGCTGTATTGGCTTCCCTGGTGAACAGTGGTAAAGAATCTGCCTGCCAATGCAGGAGATACAGGTTTAATCCCTGGGTCAGAAAGAGCCCCTGGAGAAAGAAATGGCAACCCACTCCAGTATTCTTGCCTGAGAAATCCCATGGACAGAGGAGCCTAGTGAGCTAGTAGTCCATGGAGTAGCGAAATAGACACAACTTAGCGACTAAAAGTCAACAACAAAATACAATCTATGCTGTTAAAAGTTACTAGAATGACTCTTGGTTGGGGTTGGGGCACAGACTGAAAGGGAGTGCCAGCAGATTTTTGGTTCCAGACATGGCCATGTCTCCTTCTAGATGCTAGCTGCATAGACATAATCAGGTTTTTAAAGCTCATCAAGTTACACCCCTATGTGCACTCTCTTGTATGTAGGTTATAGTTCCAAAAAATGTTTGAAAAATAAGAACAGAATGAAAAACTGACACTACTAACAGAAAAACATAGAAAATTTTTCCATAACAGGGGCTCTTCTTGCCAAGGCTTTTCTTGCCTGCCTTTAAGATTCCCATAGTGCCCTGGGGGAGGTTGGGTTTTGTTTTCCTCTTCTGAAAGCTGCTGCTGTTCTTGGATAGCACCAACCAGTAGATCATAGACTCTGCACTGTTTGGATTTAATTTCTAGACATCTGAACTAGAAGCCAAGAAGGGAAAAGAAAAACATGACCACCACACTTTCCCATGGAATTTCCATTATGGATTCTGTTCATAAATCATATTAGACAGCCTACAACCTAAAATGCAGCTATAGATGCTGGTTTATGCAATGTGGAGATTCTCCCTCCCATCGTAGGTAGCACTGTAATTCAAATACAGGATTTGGTATGATACTGTGTCAGTTCAGTTTTCAGTTCAGACTCTTTGCGACCCCATGAATCAAAGGACGCCAGGCCTTCCTGTCCATCACCAACTCCTGGAGTCTACCCAAACCCATGTCCATCAAGTCAGTGATACCACCCAACCATCTCATCCTCTGTTGTCCCCTTCTCCTCCTACCCCCAATCCTTCCCAGCATTAGGGTCTTTTTCAATGAGTCAGCTCTTCGCATGAGGTGGCTAAAGTATTAAAGTTAACATCAGTCCTTCCAATGAACACCCAGGACTGATCTCCTTTAGGATGGACTGGTTGGATCTCCTTGCAGTCCAAGGGACTCTCAAACTCTTCTCCAACACCACACTTCAAAAGCATCAGTTCTTCAGTGCTCAGCTTTCTTCACCGTCCAACTCTCACATCCATACATGACTACTGGAAAAACCATAGCCTTGACTAGACGGACCTTTATTGGCAAAGTAATGTCTCTGCTTTTAAATATGCTCTCTAGGTTGGTCATAACTTTCCTTCCAAGGAGTAAGTGTCTTTTAATTTCATGGCTGCAATCACCATTTGCAGTGATTTTGGAGCCCCCCCAAAATAAAGACTGACACTGTTTTCACTGTTTCCCCATCTATTTGCCATGAAGTGATGGGACCAGATGCCATGACCTTAGTTTTCTGAATGTTGAGTCTTAAGCCAACTTTTTCACTCTCCTCTTTCACTTTCATCAAGATTCTTTTTACTTCCTCTTCACTCTCTACCATAAGGGTAGTGTCGTCTGCATGTCTGAGGTTATTGATATTTCTCCCAACAATCTTGATTCCAGCTTGTGCTTCTCATGATGTACTCTGCACATAAGTTAAATAAGCAGGGTGACAATATATAGCCTTGACATACTCCTTTTCCTATTTGGAACCAGTCTGTTGTTCCATATCCAGTTCTAACTGTTGCTTCTGTGTAGTATAGTGTTAAATTTCATAGGAGTATATGCAATCATGTATATATATCTGTAAATATATACAAACAGGTTGGAAAGTTACTTATGTGTGTAACAAGATATTATAAAACCAAAGGGAGGGAACTAGAGCAGGTATTGATACACTGAAAGTATCCACATGAGCTAGTACTCTAGGCAGTGTCTCATCCTGAACACTGCTGACATTTGGAGCCAGATAATTCTCTGTGGTGTGACTGTCCTCTGTGTTGGAGAATATTTGGCAGCATCCCTGGCATCTATGCGTTAGATGCCAGTAGTAAACCACCCCCACCCCCCAGCCTTCCCCCAAGGAGCCTCAGTCAAGTCATGTAGAGTAAAAATGTGCCTGGATAAATGCCTTCTGGGGGACAAATTCACTCACATTGAGAACCATACTCTGGTACATCGCTGCTGTGTTGCTGTCATTCCTGCAGTCAGAAGTCATGGTCACACCAGAGTGCAGCATTCACTCCACATTCTGACTCATCTCATTATTTTCCACTCAAAGGAGCCAGAGTTCCTTGGAGGATGTTGGAACCTGTATTAACGGGAAAGCAAGATAGTCTGAAAACATTTTTAAACTATCAGAAAGAAAGAATACTTTTGGAAAGTTCTAGACCAGCATTTGAAAAAAAAAGGATTACCACTATTAAGGCAGGAAAATCTAAATAAATTTACAATAATAATTACTAGTGATAATAGTGGTAAAGTCAGCTGGAATAAGTTATGTCTATCAAAAGCATTATGATTCAAAAATGAGCAGGTAATATAAAATGTATATAAAGGAGTTTGTGGTATACACAAGTTTCCAATATTGTTAGCACTTCCTCCAAACTATTAATCCACTTAAACTAGTAAAACTTCTGCACTAATTCACAAATGGTAAATAGAAATAGGATGGGACCAACTAGACCTAATTGATATCCATAGGTCATTCCACCCCAAAAACAAGGAATTTCACCTTTTTCTCAAGTGCACACGGGACCTTCTCCAGGATAGATCACATCCTGGGCCATAAATCTAACCTTGATAAATTCAAAAATATTGAAATCATCCCAAGCATCTTTTCTGACCACAATGCAGTGAGATTAGATATCAACTACAGGAGAAAACCTCTCAAAACTTCCAACATATGGAGGCTCAACAACACACTGCTGAATAACCAACAAATCACAGAAGAAATTAAAAATGAAATTCAGTTATGCATGGAAACGAATGAAAATGAAAACACAACAGCTCAAAACCTATGGGACACTGTGAAAGCAATGCTAAGGGGAAAGTTCATAGCAATACAAGCTCACCTCAGGAAACAAGAAAAAAATCAAATAAATACCTTACTTTACACCTAAAGCAACTAGAAAGGGAAGAGATGCAGAAGCCCAGGTCTAGTAGAAGGAAAGAAATCTTAAAGATCAGGGCAGAAATAAATGCAAAGGAATCAAAAGTGACCATAGCAAAAATCAACCAAGCCAAAAGCTGGTTCTTTGAGAAGATAAATAAAATTGACAAACCATTAGCCAGACTCATCAAGAAACAAAGGGAGAAGAACCAAATCAACAGAATTAGAAATGAAAACGGAGAGATCACAACAGAAAACACAGAAATACAAAGGATCATAAGAGACTATTATCAGCAACTATATGCAAATAAACTGGACAATTTGGATGAAATGGACAAATTCCTAGAAAAGTATAACTTTCCAAGACTAAACCAGGAAGAGATAGATAATATTAATAGACCCATCACAAGCACGGAAATTGAAACCGTAATCAGAAATCTTCCAAAAAACAAAAGCCCAGGACCAGATGGCTTCACAGCTGAATTCTACCAAAAATTTAGAGAAGAGCTAACACCTATTCTACTCAAACTCTTCCAGAAAATTGCAGAAGAAGGTAAACTTCCAAACTCATTCTATGAGGCCTCCATCACCCTAATTCCAAAACCCGGCAAAGATGCCACAAAAAAAGAAAACTACAGGCCAATATCACTGATGAACTTAGATGCAAAAATCCTCAACAAAATTCTAGCAAATAGAATCCAACAACACATCAAAAAGATCATACATCATGATCAAGTAGGCTTTATCCCAGGGATGCAAGGATTCTTCAATATTCGTAAATCGATCAATGTAATACACCACATTAACAAATTAAAAAATAAAAATCACATGATTATCTCAATAGATGCAGAGAAAGCCTTTGACAAAATTCAACATCCATTTATGATAAAAACCCTCCAAAAAGTAGGAATAGAAGGAACATACCTCAACATAATAAAAGCTATATATGACAAACCCACAGCAAACATTATCCTCAATGGTGAAAAACTGGAAGCATTCCCCCTGAAATCAGGGACAAGACAAGGGTGCCCACTCTCACCACTACTATTCAACATAGTTTTGGAAGTTTTGGCCACAGCAATCAGAGCAGATAAAGAAATCAAAGGAATACAGATTGGAAAAGAAGAAGTAAAACTCTCTGTTTGCAGATGACATGATCCTCTATATTGAAAACCCTAAAGACTCTACGAGAAAATTACTAGAGCTAATCAGTGAATATAGCAAAGTTTCAGGATATAAAATCAACACACAGAAATCCCTGGCATTCCTATACACTAACAGTGAGAAATCAGAAAGACAAATTAAGGAATCAATTCCATTCACCATCGAAACAAAAAGAATAAAATACTTAGGAGTATTTCTACCTAAAGAATCAAAAGACTTGTATATAGAAAACTATAGAACACTGATGAAAGAAATCAAGGAGGACACAAACAGATGGAGAAATGTACCGTGCTCATGGATTGGAAGAATCAATATAGTGAAAATGAGTATACTACCTAAAGCAATCTATAGATTCAATGCAATTCCTATCAAGCTACCAGAGGTCTTCTTCAAAGAATTAGAACAAATAATTTCTCAATTTGTATGGAAATACAAAAAACCTCGTATAGCCAAAGCAATCTTGAGAAAGAAGAATGGAACTGGCGGAATCAACCTACCTGACTTTAGGCTATACTACAAATCCACAGTCATTAAGACAGTTTGGTACTGGCACAAAGACAGAAATATAGATCAATGGAACAGAATAGAAAGCCCAGAGATAAATCCACGCATCTATGGACACCTTATCTTTGACAAAGGAGGCAAGAATATACAATGGAGAAAAGACAACCTCTTTAACAAGTGGTGCTGGGAAAACTGGACAGCCACTTGTAAAAGAATGAAACTAGATCACTTTCTAACACCATACACAAAGATAAACTCAAAATGGATCAAAGATCTTAGCATAAGACCAGAAACTATAAAACTCCTAGAGGATAACATAGGCAAAACACTCTCTGCCATAACCCAAAGCGGGATACTCCATGACCCACCTCCCAGAATATTGGAAATAAAAACACGAATAAACAAATGGGACCTAATTAAAATTAAAAGCTTCTGCACAACAAAGGAAACTATAAGCAAGGTGAAAAGACAGCCTTCAGAATGGGAGAAAATAATAGCCAATGAAGCAACAGACAAACAATTAATCTCAAAAATTTACAAACAACTCCTGCAGCTCCATTCTAGAAAAATAAACAACCCAATTAAAAAGTGGGCCAAAGAACTTAACAGACATTTCTCCAAAGAAGATATAAAAATGGCTAACAAACACATGAAAAGATGCTCAACATCACTCATTATCAGAGAAATGCAAATCAAAACCACAATGAGGTACCACTTTACACCAGTCAGAATGGCTGCCATCCAAAAGTCTACAAGCAATAAATGCTGGAGAGGATGTGGAGAAAAGGGAACCCTCTTACACTGTTGGTGGGAATGCAAACTAGTACAGCCACTATGGAAAACAGTGTGGAGGTTCCTTAAAAAGCTGCAAATAGACCTGCCATATGACCCGGCAATCCCACTGCTGGGCATATACACCGAGGAAACCAGAATTGAAAGAGCCACGTGCACCCCAATGTTCATCGCTGCATTGTTTACAATAGCCAGGACATGGAAGCAACCTAGATGCCCATCAACTGACGAATGGATAAGAAAGCTGTGGTATATATACACAATGGAATATTACTCAGCATTAAAAAAAAATTCATTTGAAGCAATTCTACTCAGATGGACGAAACTGGAGCCCATTATCCAGAGTGAAGTAAGCCAGAAGCAAAAACAACAATACAGTATATTAACGCATATATATGGAATTTAGAAAGACAGTAACGAGAACCCAACATGGGAGACAACAAAAGGAATGCAGATGTATAGAATAGACTCGTGGACTTTGTGGATGAGGGTAAGGGTGGGATGATATGGGAGAAGGGCATTGAAGCATGTTAATTGTCATGTGTCTAATCAATTGCCAGCCCAGGATTGATGCTCGGGACTGGTGCAGCGAGATTTCCCAGGGGGGAGGGAGGAGGGAGGGGGGTTCTGGGGGGGGAAGCATATGTAAACCCATGGTGATATCATGACAATGTATGGCAAAAACAATAAAAAAAAAAAAGAAATAGGATGGAAAAAATTTTTAGGGTTGCTTCAAACAGTGAAGAATCCACCTGCAAAACCAGGATTGATCCCTGGGTTAGGTAGATCCTCTGGAGGAGGGGATGGCAACCCACTCCAGTATTCTTGCCTGGAGAATCCCCATGGACAGAGGAGCCTGGCAGGCTAAAGTTCATGGGGTCACAAAGAGTCAGACATGACTGAGTGACTAAGCACAAGCACAATACAAATCTTACAATTTTGAGTTGCTGATGAGTCTTAAGTGGGGGATTACTAGGACATATGTTGACTATTCAGAATAGAAGTGAAGTTTGGAGGGCAAAAGCTGTCATAGCCATTTTGTTGCCATCAAGGGAATAGGCATGATGAGAAAGAAAAACACAAAAGATATGAAAAACCAAGACTGAGAGTTTAAATCTCTAGATCTTACTGTACCTGAAGCCAGAGGTAAATTTGGACTATTTAGTTATATATGTCAATTTTCTCCAAGTTTTCTTTTGAAAATTTAAGCCAGTATGCAAAGAGTTTTTTTATCACTTGCAGCATAAAGATCCCAAATACAATACCTTCAGGAAAATTTTAGAAGAATGCACATAAAACACGAATCTCAACAATACAGTTACCTCTATGGAGAGTCACTGGGAGTCTAGCTTGGGAGGAGACTCCATTGTGTAAGTAAGTAAACTATTTTTATTTTTTGTTTGCTTTTTACTATGTGTGTAAGTTTTTCATATTAGAAAAAAAAGTAGGTTAAATTTGCAATAAACATGTCTTGAATCTGTGGTTGCTCACCTTAAGGCTATTTGCATCCAGATCACTTCCCTGTGTACACAGTTACTCAGTCATGTCCATACAGTTCCCATGGACTATAGCCCTCCAGACTCCTCTGTCCATGGGTTTTCTCGGTGAGGATACTGGAGTGGGTTGTCATTTCCTTCTGCATCCAGATCACTTCCAGGAACTAGCTTAAACCACAGGTTCTCCTTTGGACAATCTGATTCAGTAGGTCTGGGGTAGGAACCAAGACCTACAACTTTTAAATTTCTCCATCTGATTCTGAAAGCCAGCCACCTGAGAACATCATTCTAGTGTGTGGTTCTCAGCCCTGGTTGCACATTAGAATAGCCTGGGAGAACTTCCAAAAGTACCAGTACATGAATCGTGCCCCAGGAGAATCACATAAAACTCGGGGGATGGTACCTTATAACATTCCCTGTGCTTAGTCACTCAGCATGTCTGACTCTTTGTGACCCAATAGACTGTAGCTCTCCAGGCTCCTCTGTCCATGGGATTCTCCAGGCAAGAATACTGGAGTGGGTTGCCATACCCTCCTTCAGAGTATCTTCCCAATCCAGAGATTGAACCCAGGTCTCCCATGCTGCAGGTGGATTCTTTACCATCTGAGCAACTAGGGAAGCCCATACTGCTCCCTAAGCATAATTTTTTAAATTGGAGAAGACATAGAGCAACCTGAACTCTCATACACTGCTAGTAGGAATATAAATTAATATAGCCATTTTGGAAAATGTTGGACAGTATTTACTAAATATAAATATATGCTTTCCTTATGACTCAGCAGTTCCACTCATATGTATATGCCCAGGAGAACTTGACACTAAAAGACATACATATTTATTCACAGAAGTTTTTTTTCATAATAGCCCCAAACTGGTAACAGTGCAAATGTTCGTCAATAGTAGAATGAATTTCCAGAATCGAGACACAAAGACACATTAATTTTTTAATGGTATCTTTTTGAAGTATAGTTGGTTTAGTGTTGTGATAGTTTCTGCTATACAACAAAGTGATCAGATATAGATGTAGATACAAATATAAACATTATTTGTCATATCATTTTCCATTATTGTTTATTATAAGCTATTTAATATAATTCCATATGCTATACGGGCTTCCCTGGTAGCTCAGCTGGTTAACAGAATCTGCCTGCAATGTGGGAGACCAGGGTTCGATCCCTGGATTGGGAAGGTCCCCTGGAGAAGGGAAAGACTACCCACTCCAGTATTCTGGCCAGGAGAATTCCATGGACTGTATAGTCCCTGGGGTTGCAAAGAGTCAGACACGACTGAGCGACTTTCACTTTCACTTCCTGTGCTATACAATAGGACCTTGTTGTTTATCCATTCTCTGTATAATAATTTGCAGCTGGTAATCCCAAACTCCCATTACAACCTTCCCCCTTAACTGTCCCCCCACTCCCTTCTCTGAGAAATAACAAGTCTATTCTCTCTGTCTCTATGTTTCTGTTTCATAAATAACTTCATTTGTATCATATTTTAGATTCCACTTATAGGTGATATCATGTGGTATCTGTTGTTCTCTTTCTGACTTACTTCGTTTAGTATTATAATGTCTGGGTCAATCCATGTAGCTGCAAATGGCATTATTTCATTCTTTCTATGGCTCAGTAAAACTTTCCATTGTATGTATATACTGTATCTTCTTTATCCATTCATCTGTCTGTGGACATTTAGGTTGTTTCCATATCTTGGCTATTGGAAATAGTGCTGCTATGAACATAGGGGTGCATTATCTTTCTAAATTATAGTCTTGTCTGTATATATGCCCATGAGTGGAATTGTTGGATCATATGGCAAATCTATTTTTAGTTTTTTGAGGACCCTCCATTCTGTTTACCACACTGGCTGCACCGATTTACATTCACAGCAACAGTGCAGGAGGGTTTTCTTTTCTCCACACCCTCTCTAGCATTTGTTATTTGTAGACTTTTTAATGATAGCCACTCTGACCTCATGAAGCAGTACCTCATTGTAATTTTGATTTGTATTTCTCAAATAATTAGTGATGCTGAGCATCTTTTCATATACCTATTGGCCATCTGTATGTGTTCTTCGGAAACTTGTCTACTTAGGTCTTCTGTCCTTTTTTTTATTGGGTTGTTTTTTTTATGAGCTATTTATATATTTTTGAAATTCAGCTCTTGTCAGTTGCATCATCTCCAATTATTTTCTCCCAGGCTGTAGGTTGTCTGTTTTGTTTAGGGTTTCCTTTGCTGTGCAAAAGCTTTATAAGTTTGATTAGGTCTTATGTGTTTATTTTTGCTTTTATTTCTATTGCCTTGGTAGCCTGATCTAGGAAAACATAGATATGATTTATATCAGAGAATGTTTTTCCTATATTCTCTACAAACTATATATACAACATTGATGAATCACATAATTATCTTTAGTTTAAAAAAGGTGCGTAAGAGTGTATATTGTATGATCTTATTTATATGAAGTTTATGACTGGGCAAAATTGTCCCTGGTGATAGAAGTCAGGAGAGCAGTTATCCCTGGGGAGGCTTCCAGGGTGCTAAAAATATTCTATATCTTATCTGACAGTGTACACAGGTAGGTGCCATTATAAAAATTCATTAAACTTTCCACTTAAGATTAGCACACTTCATGGAGAATATGTCATATTTCAATAAAAAGTAAAAATAAAAACAGGAGAAAAAACTCTTAACGGCAGCCCACTCCAGTATTCTTGCCTGGAAAACCCTGTGGACTGAGGAGCCTGGTGGGCTGCAGTCCTTGGGGTCAGAAAGAATAAGATACAACTGAGCAACTGAACAACAGTGTGCAGCCAGAATTGAAAACCACTGTTTTGTAGCCTCCAGTCTCAAAACAGCATTTAACAAATGGGTCATGCTCTGCTTTGCTAATGGAATTTGCTTTGTACTTCTTATTTCTCTGAGATCCTTCCTTCATTCAGCCCCACTGAAACTTGCCTTCTTGTGTATTAATCCCCACTGGCCTAAGGGTTAGTAGGGAGGAGTGAATTAAATGCTGAAATGTCAAACTACTTCTCTAAACTTATATTTTGAATTATAAGAATTTCTTCTACAGTGATGCCACTGAAAGAGAAAACTGAAACCCAAAATTTATCTGGATGTTTTCCTCTTCTGTGGTTATTTTCTAAACTACAATGTGGATGATGAGTTTCCTTTTAAATGTTGTACAGTGAAGAGATTTGTTATCATCATCAGCTGATCAGATGCAATGGATCTTAAAATATCTATACCTGATTTCAAATTACGCTCACCACTGTCTGACTAGGATGCCAATTTCATTAACAGCATTACAACCCCAGCTCCAGCACATTCTTGATAAAGTGCTGTATTTCAGGAGAGAGCCAGTGTGGGGCTGTCATTCCTTGCTGTTCTTAATTCTGCCCAGTGTCAATATCTGACAAGAAAACTAGTCACATTTTACCTTACAATTAAAGATGCCTGTCTAGTTCCTGAAATGAACTGAAACCCTGTTCAAGATGGGGATTATGAAATTCTCAAGATCTCCACTATTTAAGATTGGAATCTTTTTTTTTTCAAGTAGTGGGTTCATCCCTCACCTTACTCTTCCTGTATTTCAACAATAATTATAGCAGCTACTCTGTAAAGCACTGTGGTCAGAACAGAAAGCAAGTAAGGCCCAGCTTTAACCCTCACGGGGTTCGTCAGGGTCGTGTGACACGTGCGAAAGTAAACTTACTATGACACAGACTAGGCAAGTGTTAAACAACAACAAAAAAGTAGTTCAAACAAAGTGCCCCGCGGGTTCAGCCGTGGCTGAGATCACTCCAGTTTAGGAGGGGCTCGGCCTCACGCTCCATCTAAACAGAGTAGTTAGAGGGCAAAGATAGCTAAAGAGCCATCCAAACCCTATGGAACCTCGAGAGAATACAAAAGATTGACTAGGGTAATTCCAGTGCCCCTCTCCATTTACATTTCTGACGCTTTCTGACTCCAAGAGCCAAGCAAGCAAGAGGATGGAGAATAAGGCAGGCTGAGCCGACACTGTGCTAATTACTCTCCTCCTGTAACAGAGGGCTTATGTCATCTTCTACCATAAGTCTTTGATATTATTGCTCCTCCTTCCTCTCTACCCATCAAAACAATAAAAACACTAACAACTAGCACTTGGGTTATACTAATGATATGGTTGGTCCCAGTATTTTATTTTATTTTCATTTAATCTTTACAACCATCCTGTGAGGTAAATATAAGTCATGTTCACTTTATAGATGAAGAAACCAGAGCCTAGAAGAGTCAAATAGTTTGGCCAGAGTCACACAGCTGATACATGGGATAACCAGACCCTGAATCTGGGGTCTGAGCCTGTGCTCTTCAACTTCTAAATTATATCCATAATCCAGGGTGCTGCTTCTTGAGAAAGGCTCCTATGACCGCAGGAGCTCACACTTATGATTCATATTTAGTTAATCTCAAAGCATTTCTTTACATTAATCTCTTGCCTTAAACCAAAGCAATCCTGAGCAAGAACAAAGCAGGAGGCACACATGCCTTGGTTTCAAAATATGCTATAAAACTATAGTAATCAAAACAGTATGGTACAGGCCTAAAGCAAATATTTAAAACCCAAAACAGAATAGGGTACTCAGAAGTAAATCCATGCATATAAAGTCAACTGATTTTTGACAAAGGTGCCAAGAATACACAATTGAGAAAGGATGATCTCTTCAACAAAGAGTGTTGAGAAAACCAGATATCCACAAGCAGAAGAATGAAATTGTACCCATATCTCACAAGATATATAAAAGTCAACTCAAAATGGATTAAAGACCTAAACTTAAAACTACTAGGAGAAAACAGGGGGAAAGCTTCTTGACCCTGGTCTGTCCAATGAATTATTTTGGATATTACCCCAAAAGCAAAAATAAACAAATGGTAGTGCCTCAAACCAAACAGCTTCTACACAGCAAAGGAAGTAATCGACACAGTTAAAAAAACAACCTATAAAATGAGAGAAAATATTTGCTGACTGTATCTGATGAGAAGTTAATATCTAAAGTATATAATATAAGGAACTCAACTCAAAGCAAGAAAACAAGGTTATTAACCTGATTTAAAAATGATTAACAGAAGACTTGAATAGACATTTTGCCGGGGTCCAGCCTCGGTGGGGTCTGGGGGTCTTGAGGGATGAGTGGCGTCGGCGGAAGAACTGAGCTGAGTCGGTGTGTGGTGATAGAGCAGTCTCTCAGTTTATTATTGTTGGTTTACAGTTTTATAGCCAAAAGACATCCCCATTACATCAGGTTACCTTCCATAGCAACCTTATCATTGAGCTCATTCCCCAATCTATCATGAAACATTCCCCTTACAGAAGTCAGATTTTTATGTAATTACATTTAACAATAGTATGTTTACCATTTGAATGTCTTTGGTATACTTCATTCAATCATGATAAGTACATCAATCCAAGTAGAAAGGTTACATTTCTCTTATCTGTACTATGTAGAAGCTAGATGGACTGGCTTAAGCTTGAGACTGTTTATTCTAGTAACCTACTTCAGTTCTTAGGGGAAAGAGGAAAGAGGACAAAGAGTTTAGAAAGAGGAAAGAGGACTAAGAGATAGTTTAGAAAGAGGAAAGAGGACTAAGAGACAGTCAAGCAGCACTGCTTCAGCAATAAAACCCTATTAACCTTATAACTACTATAATGAATTCCTATGTCTACTCTATCCTAAAGCAATCAATATCTCCAACTATGCTGGCCACAATTATGAGCATTCCTAAGTCCCATTCCAGCCTGATTTCTTCAAGGAAGAGAGCCTCCTCCGTGGAGTGGTCAGGGGAGTGGGAGGTGGAAAGGTGACCCAAGTACAAGCCTTTCTGGTGGTGGCCTTGCCATGACCCCCAGAGAACTCTTGATAAACTCCCCAGCAATTAGTAGGAGGAGGAGTAATCTATTTAAATGTCCCTTTCATTCCTCCTTAGCCCCCAGGGAAGGTGATCCACTTTCCGGGATCCTCTGGTCAGTTAGGTCTGGGGGGATTATCTCAGGACAAATTCTTTCCAACTGGGACTGACCTACTGAGATGAGCCAATGTTCCGAGCATGGACAGAACTCCCAAGAAAAATACCAGGGTGGGGCTTGCCCAGGATGCCCCGATAAAGAAAGTCAGCTTTGCAATTTCTTTCTTAGTCTCGTGACCTTGTCATCCAAGCAAGGGGGCATCCTGATGGCTCCCAGCATCACTGAGCGGGGGTGGGGCTAGTCCAGGATGCCCCATAAAGAAAGTCAGCCTTGCAATTTCTTTCTTAGTCTCGTGACCTTGTCATCCGAGCAAGGGGGCATCCTGACGGCTCCCAGCAACATTTCTCAAAAAAAGACCTGCAAATGGACAACAGGTACATGAAGTGTACTCAATATAGCTAATCAACAGGGATATGCAAATTAAACTTACAAAATATAACCTCACACCTATTAGGATGGCTGTTATCCACAAGACAAAAGGTAAGTATTGAGGATGTTGAGAAAAGGAACCTTTGTGCACTGTTGTTAGAAATGTAAATTAGTACAGCCATTATAGAAAACAGTATGGAGGTTCCTGAAAAAATTAAAAATAGAGCTACCATAGATCTGGAAATTCCACTTCTGGGTTTATATTCAATGGAAATGAAATCAGTGTTTTGAAAAGATATGTGCAGTTCCATTTTCATTGCAGCATTATTCACTGTGCCAAGATACGGGAACAACCTAAGTAACCATCAACAGATGAACAAATAAAGAAAATGTGTATATGTGTGTGTGTGTGTGTATACATACATATATACACACATATGCTCTATATATGTGCTCTGTGTGTGTGTGTATGCTCTGATATTATTCAGACTTTAAAAAGAAGGAACTCTTATAATTTGTGATAACACAGATGAACCTGGTGGACATTATGCTAAGTAAAATGGACCAGGCACAGAAAGACAAATACTGTATGATGTCATTTATATACAGAATCTAAAGAAGTCAGACTCTCGGAAGCAGAGTAGAATGGTGGTTTCCAAGGACTGAGGGGTGGAGAAAATGGGAAAATATTGTTCAAAGGATAGAAAGTTCATATATGCAGGATGAATGAGTTATAGAAAGATGATATACACTACGGTGAGTATAGTCAACAGTACTGCATTGTAAACTGAAAATTTGCTGAGAGTAGATTTTAATCATTCTTACCAAAAAAAGAAAAAGTAACAGTGAAGTGATGGATATGTCAATTAGCTTGTGGTAAACATTTCAAAATGTATACATATATCAAAACATCATGTTTTATACTTTAAATATATTTCTATAAAGCTTGAAAGAAATACCAGGGACATGAGTAGGCCACTATTCATGTGTGAACATGCCATCTCCACTCTACATTAAAGCTCTTGAGGAGAGCCTATTGCTTCCAGGGCCCATTATAATTTCAGTGTTGTTAGGGTGCCTGACCAGAGTATGGACTCAACATCTGATCTCTTTTCCTGTATGTCACCCCACCCAGTGCCTAGCACAGTGCTTATATCCATATTTGATGCTTCAAAAATATAACTTGAAGACAATAAAGTGAAAGTCACTCAGTCATGTCCGACTCTTTGTGACACCATGGACTATACAGTCTTTGGACTTCTCTAGGCCAGAATACTGGAGTGGGTAGCCTTTCCCTAAGGCTACCCATTCCGGGATACAATAAGGACACAAACATTTTTATTTCAGAGTTTTAGGTCTAAGCTCTACATACTGCTTTCATCTCTCAGACTACACTGTGCCTATTTTGTGCTGTAAGACAAATAACAATTGCAGGAAGGCTTATTACAGAACTTTCAGATAAATTAAGGCAGACTAATAGCAATCTTATCCTGAAATAACATCTGAACTAATGCATTAATATGATTACCCTCAGCCTCTGAGTGAATTTAAATAATTTTTCCCTCCTCTCTCTCAGAGCAAAGATTAACCTGTTTGTAAAAGAATGGGACTGGAAAGATAAGACTCACAGGCACAGAAAGTGACTGGTGGTCAGAGAGATGGGCTGGCAATGTCTGCAGAGCTCTGCCCTTGGCCCCCAAGTCATTCTCCCCAGCTCTGCCCACTCCCCTCACCACACAGTCTGTGTGTTTGGGGTTCTGTGTTCTGTCATAAATTTCCTGTCCAGACTCTGCTGCTATAAATCATGGCTTCTCAGGGCTGTATGCTGTGTACCAAGATCAGAATTATCAGTATCTAGAATCCTGCAGACAACTTCTGCTGTAGGCTTCTCCTCTGGATTTTGAAAAGTGCCCTTGTTAAAAAAAAAAAAAAAAAAAAAAGGAAGAAAAGGTGTTCAAGTAGTCCAAAACTTGCTAAGGATGAAGTTGAAGCACTATTAAATTTCAGGAAAACTTCAATTTAGATGATTTTGAGGTTATCTTTTAGGTCATAGGTTGTGGGATTCAGCATTATAGACATAGTGGTTCTGTCTCAGGAGAACACTTGCAGAAGCTGAGAAAGAAGCACATAGATGCCCTCCCCTGCCTAAAATAATTCTCATGTAATCGACTGAGTCAAGGCATATTGGTGCAAGGGTGGCACCTTAGGGACTGTCTGTATCTCTTCCTCTAATACCCTCTGCCACAGAGGCTAAACACATCCAGCCTGACTCCTCTGTGTTCTGCGCCAACTAAGAAAAAATTAGATCAACCAACTGCCAACAATAAGTGAAAGTCGCTCAGCTGTGTCCAATTCTTTGTGACCCCATGAACTATACAGTCCATGAAATTCTTCAGGCCAGAATACTGGAGTGGGTGGCCTTTCCCTTCTCCAGGGCATCTTCCCAACCCAGGGATTGAACCCAGGTCTCCGGCATTGCAGGCAGATTCTTTATCAGCTGGAGCCACAAGGGAACAGATAACACTTGATAAAGCACTTACTAAAGCCAAACGATGTTCCAGCACTTTGTATTCACTCATTTAATTCTTACAACAATCCTATGACATAGGACCTATATCCACCCTGCCCTCCATGCCCCAATTTATGGTTGAACAAATTGAGGTATAGAGAGGTATAGTAACTTGCTCGTGCTCATAGGTAGCTGGTAGATCTGGGATTCATATACGCACGTCCAGCCCTGGGACCCACCCGAAACACTATACTATGACTGTGCTGAGAAGGAATACTGAGTAGAGGTGGGAGAATAAGGGGGCACACATGTAGAAGGAATGAGACCACATGGGTAATTAAAGATGGTCGCAGATTCTTTGCCACTCCTCCTCTCAAGAGATAAAGTCCATCTGGACTGGCTGCGTGGTTTGCTTTGGCCCGGAGAATGTAGCAGAAGCGACACTGTGTTGGCTACAGGCCTGAGTCTGAAAAGGTCCAATAGCTTCTGCTTTTCTCCTCTTGGAAGCCAGCTGTAAGGAATTCTAGTTTATCCTGTTGTAGAGAGAGGTCACATGGAGGAGCCTAGAGGATGAGAGAGACATCTCTTGGATGGAGCCCATATGGAGGAGCCTGGAGGCACCCTAGCTGACAGCAGACAGCCGCCAGTCATATGAAAAGGGCCTTAATGAACTTCCAGTCCAGCCCAGCTGCCAGCCAATAGGATCATATGAGCGGTTCCAAGTAAGACCAACAGAAGAACCACACAGCTCACAGAATGATGAGACATATGTTTTAAAACTCTAAGTTTTAGGATGGTTTGTTACATAGCAATAGTTAGCTGATACAGATAGTTGTTGAATTACTTGACCTTTAAGTTCCTTCTTACCGTGAAAGTTGTGAATCAGCTAAAGGAGATAAGCAAATTTGGTTGGAGCAGAGTGCCTGTGTAGGAAAAGAAAGGTTAGGAGTAGGTGAGAAATTTGAACTTTGGCTGGTAGGTTTTAAAGATGGAAGTGAAGGAGTGTATGACATGAGAAGGTCTTTGTTTTAGGGAGAGTAACATTGTGGCAGCATATAGAACAGACATGTGAACGTATAAGACATGTGAAAAAGAAGCAGTCGGGGGACCTGGTTGCTGAGGCAAAAACATGCAGTTAAAAATTACTGAGCAACAAGGCACCAAATGCAGAATTGATCCTTTAGTCTTTAAAGCACAGATGTTTTCTGTTTTAACTACAAAATCTATCAGCTCTTCCTTTTTTCCAATTGTAAGTGTTCTTCCATGGGAAAATACATGGTTGTGGATGAGGGTAAGGGTGGGATGATATGGGAGAAGGGCATTGAAGCATGTTAATTGTCATGTGTCTAATCAATCGCCAGCCCAGGATTGATGCTCGGGACTGGTGCAGCGAGATTTCCCGGGGGGGAGGGAGGAGGGAGGGGGGTTCTGGAGGGGAAGCATATGTAAACCCATGGTGATATCATGACAATGTATGGCAAAAACAATAATTTTAAAAAAAAAAGTTATAAGATAAGAAAAAAAAAGAAAATACATGGTATGTGATTAAGAACCTGGTTTTAGAAAAGAACCTGATTAAGAAAAACTTGGTTTTAAGCCTCGTCTCTGCTACCTTCTAGCTAAATGACAGCGTCTTAGCTTCCTCATAGTTAACTGGGCCTAGTGATACTTGCCTCACTTGGGTGTTACAAAGATAAGAAAAGGTGATACCTGATTTCGGTAAATAGCTGAAAGTGCCCACATAATGCAGATACTCTGATGACTGTGTCTGTTTCACAGAACACTTCATGCTGGGAGTGTCCGGTGGGCGGGTGGCTTGTCCTGTCTCCATGCAGGAGCTCTTGCTAAGAGCCTTCTTCTACACCTGTCTTCCGCGGTTACTCAGGTCATGACCTTTCCAACTGGAAGGGAGGAGGATGAGTATGGAGGAGCCTAAGAAGTTGTAGGAGGCCGGCTCAGAAGTGGTACATACTTCTACTCACATTCCATTGGCAAGAACATAAGCACATTGCTACCCAGGCTGCAGAGAGGGCGGGCAAGTCCCAGCTACAGTCCCACTCAGGGGAGGACAGAGGCAAGAGAGAACTGGATAGCAGTTAACATGACTGAGCTACCCAACCAGCCTGACAATATCTGCCACGAGAAAACACCCAGGACAATGAAGTCAGCACCTTTTCAGAACATCAGAATGTTTAAAATCTCCTTGAGTGACTCTAATGTGCAGCAAAGTCTGGGAACCGATTTAAGCTCCCCCTGCTTAGGTTTTATTACTTGCAGCTGAAAGCATTTCCAACTTACTGGTTCTCTGGGGCTGTGCTTCTCTACCTTTATACACAGTATACTTACGTAAGTATATGTGCTCAGTCATGTCCAACTCTTTGCGACCTCAAAGACTGTAGCCCACCAGGCTCCTCTGTCCATGGAGTTTTTTAGGCTAGAATACTGGAGTGGGTTGCCATTTCCTTTTCCAGGGGCTCCTCCCTACCCAGGGATGGAACCCATGTTTCTTACATCTCCTTAATTGGCAGATAGATTCTTCACCACTAGCACCACCTGGGAAGCCCTATACTCACCTGAAGATCTTTAAAAAAATTTCAGTGTCCAGACTGCACTCTAGCCCCATCACATCTGAATTTCTGGGAGTGGGACTCAGGCACCAGTGCAGTTTAAAGCTCTCCAGGTGATTTCTGTGTTTAGGCAGGTTTGAGAATCACCACACTCAGAAAAAGAAAATTATTAGAAACTTACCTTTGCACACTTCTCTATCTCATGGTCTAAGACTGCACTTCTCAAGATTTAATGAGCATAGGAGTCACCTGGAGTCCTTGGCTAAGGTAAGATCTGCTAAATGTCTCCCTTGCTAAAGGAACATCCTCTTTCTTGGCAAATAAATACTTTGTCTGTACAATGAAATTATCTAGTCTCTCAATTATCTTTCACCTGATAGCTTTAGCATCCATTGATCTCTCTTGCTATAAACAAATATTACTTAGAAGTTACAAAGCAGTTTTTTAACTATCAGTATGTCAATATTTCTTATCCAGCATATCTTCTTTCCTTTTTCCCTTTTTCTCTCTTTTTCCTCTGGCATAGTCATTCGGCATGTTGTCATTAATTATAGTCATTATTATTTTTGATGCTCTCATTGTTCTAAATTTAGCCAGTTGGAGCCCTTTGAGCCGGTTCCTGGAACCTTTAGACACAATCCCATTTGTCTTTGAGTGTTCCCATACTTTGTGAAACAACAGTATATCAAAGCTCACCTTGCTCTTTCCTGCCTTAGACATGGACTCAGCCATTTCCCCCAAAGAGCCTTAGCTCTTTTTATTGGAGAGTAAATTTTTGTTGTTTTCTGATATTAAAAGCAATACATGCTCATTTCAGAAAAATTAGAGAATAAAGTATAAAAAAAAATGAAAACCACATATTACTCTACCATTTAGAGCTAACCATTCTTAACATTTATTGTGTACTTATTTCCACGGTTTAAAAAATATGTATCTATAAGTGCATATTTTAAATGTAAATTTTCACTTAATATTGTATATTCTGTATTATGCTTTTTTATCAACTATATCCATGCCATTAGATATTCTTTGAAATCAGAATTTCAGTGGTTTTTCTTATAGAAAGAAAGTGAAAATGAAATCACTCAGTCGTGTCTGACTCTTTATGACCCTGTGGACTGTAGCCTACCAGACTCCTCTGTCCACGGGATTCTCCAGGCAAGAATACTGGAGTGGGTTGCTGTTTTCTTCTCCATTTATTATAGAAACTACGCCTTAAAGTTTTTTACTCTTTCCCAGAGCATCACAGCTATCTATTGTGGTAAAATTAAAACCATTCCGCAGCTATTAAACTGCATTGTAAAGCCTCATTGAGGAATTAGCTGAGTATTGAAAATAATAATAATGCCATGAAATGAAGACATCCTTTTAGGAAAAAAAATATATAAAAGGTAATGTATTCATGTGAGATTTACTCTATTAGTTACTGTGAGTGGATACATTTCCTTGAATCTAGGTACTTTAGTGTCTTAAAGACAACCAGCTAATAAAAAGGGAATCTAAGTGCCCCCAAATTGAAATCAATTTTTTAAAAATGGCTGACTGACAAATAAAAAGAGATGACTCTTTTACTTATTCCTTGCTGTATAATGTTGGGAATGTTATTTAATTGCTCTGAGACTTAGTTTTCTAAATCTGTAGATTAATAGTAGTTTCTCCTACATACCATTATTATGGCAATTAAATAATTAAAGTGTTTGTCATAGTATCTGGTTCAGTAAATGCTAAGTGTTAGAATTATCACTGCAAACTAGAATGGTGGATAGGATTTGAGCTAGCATTAAAGGAAGAGCAGGATTTAGGCTGATAGTGGCTGGATTGAGGGGCATTTGGAAGCAAGAGAAAAACCCTCGCAGAGTTCAGAACACCAAGTTCTATTGAGTGAAGCTGTTAAGCTGGATGGGGATTTCTGTGTGAAGATTAAACAAACTTGCTCTCACTGATACCAACCAGGGTTCTTGGCCTTCCCTTATCAATAGAGGTTGACTAAAGGCCAGACAGGAGATTCACTCAAGGCTTTATTGGGGCCCCAAGTAACAGATTCCCTTGCTTGCTCCCTGGGTGAGGGTAGGGGTGTTTTCCGGAGTCAGTTCAGAGAGGTGTCTTAGGTTTTTTCCCTCCTGTTAGGTGATGTGCAGCACCTTGCTTTTTTGCTCCAAACTCTTCAAAAGGGGCAGCTGGGTTTTTTGGTCTCTTTCAATCTTTTGGCCAGAATTTGCCCTAACTGAATATGCATGCAGTTATTTTTAGTCCCATTTAATTTGTTCAAGTCCCATTTAGTCCCATTTTGTTGCTCAAGGAGAAGTGTGTCCAGGTGCAAGCATTGCAGCGCTGCAGCGGAGCCCCAGGTCCCAGTTTGTCCCATTGCGATAACACTGCAATACAGAGTAATCATTTACCTTCCATCCTTCTTTGTCATATATAAATCTATCATTTCTATTGACTTAGATCAAAGCATTGGAGCTATTTTTAATAGGGAAAGAGTTGAAAATGTCTCATTGGAAAGCAGACAAAATATTGGCCAATATTTTGGATTTTAATAGTACCCAAAGCTTCTCCAGTGGCTCAGTGGTAAAGAATCTGCCTGCAATGCAGGAGACACAGTTTCAATCCCTGGGTCGGGATGATCCCCTGCAGGAGAGTGTGGCAACCCACTTTAGTATTCTTGTCAGGAAAATCCCAGGTACAGAGGAGCCTGTCAAGCTACAGACCATGGGGTCCCAGAGTCAGATACAACTGAAGTGACTGAGCATGTCAGAGACTTTAGCAGCTTTGAAATATTTTCAGTGTTTATCTCATTCCATGTGCCCTCTATTCTTGTTTCCTCTTTCAGATCTGATGAGATTCTTAGAATTGCCCTAAATGGTGACCCTGGTCACCCTGACCAGGTTATAAAGTGGTCAAGCGTATTGTAGACTACTTATAGCTGTGTGACTACAGGAAGATTAGTCTGGGTCCTGTCTCATTTTTAGAATCACAACAATAGTGTCTACTATATAAGATAATTATGCAATGAAATGCAATGTCATATATGTAGCATCTAATACCATGCCAGCAACTCCTATGTATATAGGATAAACAGCAAATAGTAGCATTTACATTTATGATGATATATTTAAGATGGAAAACCCTTCTACTTCTTGCTTTCAGATCCTCCCTTCCTTTGAGCTGTTTCTTATCAAATTTGTAGATTATAATCTATGTCAGATACGTTGCCTTACATATGAGGTAATCATATATTAGGAAAGAAACTCCTGTGTCCTCCCACTCTAGTTATCCATGCAGTTTGTTCATTAATTTTGCAAACATGTATTGAGTATTGTGCTTCACTGTGACAGATCCTGGGCATCCACAGAAGGGCACATGTCTGAGAAAAGGAGAAAATAATCGCCCCTGTGACTATGTTCAGAATTGAAAATGGGAAATGTATGTCTGGAAATGCTGTTTATTAAGCAAGTGTAAAATTAGAATAATTGAAAGATTGTAGCCATTTAAGGAGATACATCTTGCAGAGAGCCTCAAAGGCAAGGTGGGCATTTGATAACTTTATCTGGGAACACACACTCCAGATTACCTCACCACAAGTGGGAGAGATGTGGCTATGTACCTGAAACATTTCCAGTTCCTTCTGGGGCAAAAGGGAGAGTCTTATGCAGAGGTCTTCCCAGAAGAGCTTGATAGAAACCAGAGCCAGGAAAGCATATTTAAATTCTGGGTTGCAATACTTTGTAAGGGGTCTTCCTCTAGCCCATAGTTTCTAAAAATGTCCTCAGCTTTTGGTTCAGAGGATTAAGACATTATTTACTGTGGCATGTTTCTGAAATAATTCAGTGAGCCCAGACAGGCTGTTCCAAGTCACCCTCAACCACTTGCATAGTTCAGCTATATGTAGCAATGAACATATTTAAACAAAGAGAAAACATGTTACTGGATTAATGGTGGAGGAGAGGAGGATATAGAAATGGTACCACTTGCCTGGCCTCCCTTGTTCACCCATTACACACCAGGTTTTGAGTGCCTGTTGTGTGTCAGACACCACCAGGTGTATGAATCTGGCAGGTTCCAAAGCATTCCTCTCCTAGGGATGAAATGACTCTGAGACCCAGTATTAACTATCAGCACTAATTGATTAGTATTCATTGTACCAGCCACAGATAAGTTGCAGGGTCCCCATCTTTATGGTCCCGAGGGAACTGGGAGAGGGTTGGGGATCTCTCTCCTCCTCAAGTCTCCACAGAAGTGAGCATATTATTTCTCACTTGCTCACTGACCCCTAGAGCCCCATCAGTGAGAAGATAATCTATTATTATTGGCTCAATTTCTCTACCTTCCATAGGGACACAAGTTTAATAAATCTGAGCATTCTTCTGGCTGGGTCAAGTTGACCAGAATAAAATTAACATTCGCTTCAGGATACATTTTAATCTAAACCATTCTCTGTAGCTAAACTTTCAAGAGGGAGGAAATAGCATCATACTCAACATTGGAAAATGCTATTAATAAACACACAGGCTGAGGCTTTATCTACCTTTTCTTATAAAAAGCTTAGGTTAGATAGTCACAAGCAAAACTTTAAAAAAAATACCCTCGTTATCTGTAAAGATGGTTTCAGAAGTAAGTGACAAAACCCCCAATTCAAACTCCACTGAAGAATAAAGAATGACACTGCAGCAGCACAGGAAGTGCAAGGGGCAGGCAGCCTTCAAGGCTGGCTGAGTCAGTGGGGCAACAATGTGGATAAGGACCCAGGCTACTTTTGTCTTTTCACCCACCATCTTCTATGTTGGCATCATTCTCAGGGGAGTAGCAAGGTGATTACAACAGTGTGGTTATGGAACCTAGACAGCAATATTCACAAGAGGGAGAAAGACAGACAGGTCTTCTTGCTGCTATATCATCAGAATGCTTCCCCAGAAGCCTTAACAGATTTCAGCCTCCATGTCTCATTTCAACACTAGCAGAGGAAATGGGATTGCACTTGGCCCATGGACACCACCCCTGGAACTGGAGACGGAATCGGCATCACCTGGGGCACCTAGCTGTAGAGGGGAGGGGTGGAGATCTCAACAAAGCTGGGGGTCTCTGAGTAAGAAGGTGGGGGAATGGGTGCCGGGAAAATTACATTTATTTGCTGGAAACAGAAAACCTAACTTACAAGGGACTTATGTGAAAAAATAATAATTTTCTCTCATAAAGCAAAGGATCATGTTAGCTGGCTGCTGTCATTGATTTAGCAGCTTGGTGAGGTCATAGATGGAGACTGGGTGATGCCGTTGACCTTCCCCTCCCTCATGTTTGTCACTTCTTGACTTCAGATGGCCTCTCAAGTTCCATACATCATGTCGGGATTCAGAGCAGGGAGAAGGAGAAAGGGGATGGGCTATACAAAGTACCGTGTGCTGAGACTGACAGAGTAGATTTAACCCCACTGTCTTACAAGGGACTACAATTCACACAGGGGAACAAGACACGCAATGTCAGTGTCAAGAGAAGGATGCAAACAGCTATTGAGGAGCACCAGAATGCACATCAGGGCTGCCTGCCTCACCCCACATCTGGTCCCCCATTCCCCACCCCACCCCATTACCGAGTATGGCAGTCCTGCTGTTACTGGCCTTGCTTCAGCTCCAGGCAAGCTTCCAGAAATCATGGTCTGCACACTTGAAATGAGCAGATCTTTCTCTACTTATCCTTTACAGGGACACTGCTTTTTCTGTTGGGAAGATAGATAAATAAACGAGTTGGAGGCTCTAGGATGACAGTATTGTCCTGGCAGGGGTCCAGGGTGGCTGGGAAGAGACGACAGTTCATGGGTCTGGCAGCAGAGCAGTCGAGGTGTGACTGAATGTAATGCGGGACCAGGACCTCTTTGGTGATGACACTATCTGAGCTTAGGTGAGCTCGCGGCTCAAGTTTCAGGAGGTCAGGCATCTCTTGTTGGCAGCCACCCAGGTGACAGATTACATTCTATAACCATGAGGTAAGTTTGGAAGAAGGTTAAGGAAAGGGTAGTTATTCTTTAGGCAGTCGCTTGGGTGTTGCCTGTCTCCTGAACTATCCTAAATTCGGGCAGCCCAGGGAAGGTATGTCTTGCTTGCCTCGATGTTATTACCCTAACCTCTGGCACATGGGCTTCCTCTTGCCTTTAGGAACACACTCCAGAATCCTCCAGTGCCTTCATATCACACTGCCCCCTTGCTCTCCCCAGATTTCATCTTCTTCCCCATCTCTCCAGCTTCTCTTTGTGCCTCGCTTCCCTATCACACACAGTCTGGATAAGGAGTTCTGGGTCCTGAAGTGGCCCTTCAGCTCTCACTCTCTGGCCCTGTTCACTCAGCACAACTGCAGCTCCCCCCACCCCCACTTGGCTTGTAGACCTCACTCTCCTGGGTTCCGTTCCTTGAGCAGTTCTTATCGCGTGCCTCATTAGATGTCCGTTCCCCTCTGAGCGTGGTCCCGGACTCTGCTTTATTTCTCACTCTCCATGTCCTGCCTGGGGTCCTTCATCCAAACTTACAACTAAAACCTCTGCTTCTATCTCCAGTACAGCTCTCTCTCCCAAACTAGCCCACAGATACACTGAACTCAACCGGGCCAAGACTGGGGACAAGCTCCAAGTGAGATATCTCTCTTTCTAAAGGACACCAGCACTTGTAAGCCAGAAGCCTGCCAGTCATCCTAGAAGCCTCTGGGTGTACATCTCATGCAACAATCACCCTTAGGAAGATGCTGCCATCTGACTGTATGGGATACTTAACCCTTCCTTCAAACCTTCCATCACAGTGTGTCATTATTTGGTGGCCACCTTCCCGGGTGGCTCACTGGGTAAAGAATCCTCCTGCAATACAGGAGACATAGGCAGACATGAGTTTGATCCCCGGGTAGGAAGATCCCCTGGAGGGGAGGGCATGGCAACCCACTCCAGTATTCTTGCCTGGAGAATCCCATGGACAGGGTAGCCTAGTAGGTCTACAGTCCATGGGGTCACAAAGGGTCAGACATGACTGAAGAGACTTAGCATGCATGCATGTGACAGACCCCTTGGTGCCTCCTCCCCTCAGAGGAGTTACCTAGTGAGTTACCTAGGTAACCTACCTAGTGAGTTACGCTGCCTCTGGGGCCTAATAGCACCAATAACCCCTGGCCTCTTCTTGTGTAGAACTTGTGATTAGATTTTTTAATTTTATTTTAATAATTTTATTTATTTATTCTGGGCTGTGCTAGGCCTTCATTGCTGTACGGGCTTTCTCTAGTTGTGGAGAGCAAGGGCTACTCTGTGGTTTCAGTGTGCAGGCTTCTCATTGCATTGACTTTTGTTGCTGAGCACAGGCTCTCGGGCACAGGGGTTTCAGTAGTTGCATCACTTGGGCTCAGAAGTTGTGGCTCCCGGGCTCTAGAGCACAGCCTCAATAGTTGTGGGGCATGGTCCCAGTTGCTCTGCAGCAGGTGATACCTTCCTGGACCAGGACATGAAAGCCATGTCTCCTGCACTGGCAGGTAGATTCATCACTGAGCTACCAGGGAAGTCCTGTGATTATGTGTAAATATATATATGTGTGTGCATGCGTGTGTGATTAGATATTTTAATCATGGGTTTCCTTCTTCTTCACCTGTACTAGGCTGTGATTTCCTCCAGGATGACTCTGTCATGACAATTTTGAAATATCCACCAACCAGCATCTTAGGGCCTGGCACACAGTAGTTTGTTGCATGAATTATTCAACGAAAGGCTGACAATAATATACTGTCAAAGATCATTATTGCATTTTGGTCCACATAGAAAGGCCTTCCTAGGTAGCTCAGTGGTAAAGAATCTGCTTTAAGTGCAGGAGATTCAAGAGGTAGGGGTTCAGTACCTGGGTCAGGAAGAACCCACTGGAGTAGGAAATGGCAACCCACTCCAATATTCTTGTCTGGAAAATTCCACAGACAGAGGAGCCTGGCAGAACTGCAGTCCATGGAGTCACAAAGATCAGACACAACTGAGTGCACACACATCACATAGCAAAGAAGAGAAAAAAGCCACCAACAGTCCCATCACCCAGACTTGAACTATAGTCACTTTTGAGTATGTTTTCTTATCTTTAGTTCTATGGATAAGATTTATTTTTACCTAAGCATAATCATACTGCACTTGTAATTTTGAATCCTGCTTTTCTACTACAAATACTTATTTTTCATATGGTTAAATATATTTTCCAGCTTTACTGAGATATAACTGACATATAACATTGGATAAATTTAAGGTATACAGCTTGATGATTTGATATTCATATGTATTGTGAAATGGCTACCATGATAACAGTTAATACCTCTGTTACCTTACAATTATCTTTTTGTGTGTGTGGTAAGAATATTTTAAATGTTCTTAGCAACTCCAAGTGTACAGTACAGTATTGTTAACTAAAGTCACCCTGTTGTATATTAGATCTCTCCAACTTATTCATCTTCAAATCATAAGTTTGTACCCTTCAAACAAGATCTCACCACTTCTTTCTCCCTCTCTACCACAATCCCACTGTTTCTATGAGTATAGCTTGTTCAGATTCTACATATAGATGAGATTATACAATATTTGTCTTTTTCTGTCTGACTTATTTCACTGAGTATAATGCCCTCAAGATCCATCTATGCTGCTGTAAATGGTAGGGCTTTTCTTTTACATGGCTGAATAATATTCCATTATATATAAGACGATATATAATATCTGATTGTTTATTCTATAACTTAGTTCAATTCAGTTCAGTTTAGTTGCTCAGTCATGTCCGACTCTTTGCAACCCCATGAACTGCAGAACGCCAGGTCTCCCTGTCCATCACCAACTCCCAGAGTCTACCCAAACCCATGTCCATCGAGTTGGTGATGCCATCCAGCCGTCTCATCTTCTGTCGTCCCCTTCTCCTCCTGCTCCCAGTCCTTCCCAGCATCAGGGTCTTTTCCAGTGAGTCAACTCTTCTCATGAGATGGCCAAAGTATTGGAGTTTCAGCTTCAATATCAGTCCTTCCTGTGAATACCCAGAACTGATCTCCTTTAGGATGGACTTGTTGGATCTCCTTGCAGGGAGTTAAAATTACTTTAATTTAGTAATTTTACTTATATATGAATTTTGCTGTTTATGCAGTAAATTCACTATTTTCCTCTATGATTTCTTCTATTGATTACAACCTTAGAAAGGACTTTTCTATCCATAATTCAGACACATATTTAGTCATATTTCCTTCTAGTATTTTTATGTTTTGATGGACTGTTATGTCTAATGCTTTTATCCACTTGAATTTGTTTTGGCATGTCATGTAAAATAAAGGTCTAACTTGGTCTTTTAATCCTCAGAGTTAAACAGTCAGGTAAGTGTCATTTTTAAAAAGATTACAATATTTTACATTGTATTGCATTTCAAAACAAGATTGCTAAACGGAACTCCTGATAATGGTTCTAATGAAATAAATCTCATAATGTAATTTGGAACATGATTTAAGTGTATGACTTTCAGGAGGTGGGAGCAGAGTGGGGCCCAATATGAGGTAGGCCTTGGAAATGCAGACAACTCCTTTTGAGGGAGTATCTTTTAGGCTGGTACATGAGCAAAGAGAAAAAGCAGGAGTATGGTTATGGACCCCTTAACCCCAGGAACATTCACATATACAAAGGATTGGTTTGGTAATGCCTAGATATGATGCTGCCACTTCCATTTTTGTGTGTTAGTCGCTCTGTTGTGTCTGTCTCTTTGTTACCCCTTGGGCTGTAGCCTACCAGACTTCTCTGTCCATGGAATTCTCCAGACAAAAATACTGGAGTGGATTGCCATTTCCTTCTCCAGGATATCTTCCCAACCCAAGGATTGAACCTGGGTCTCCTGCATTGCAGGCAGATTCTTTACCATCCGAGTCATTAGCTCTATAAATACAGTATGATACAAAGAAGAGAGAACAGATGGTGAAGCTATTATTTTAAATTTGCATCACTTCATATTCAAACCTCATATCACTTCATATTTAATCCTGACCCTGTGTTAAACAATGGCTCATATCTCCACAAGTTGCTAGTTACTTTAAAGACCATAGGAACCCATATAAGCTGAATACAGATTGGTCCACAAAAACATATGCTACCATCATTAATATGTTCAATTCATATATTTGTTCAAAAGTCATGGTGACTGTCCAATAGGAAAGGAATCACTCATGGGGCCGTGCCCTCCACCACAGTGTGGATCAAGAGGGTCAGTATGCACAGCGGTGGTCTTTCTTCACTTTGTAGATCTGGGTTTTATTTAGAAACTCAAGCACAGCACCAAGCACCAAGGGCCTCTGGTCAATTTAGTAGCATTAGCTAAGCTAATGTGCTCATACACAGTACTGGAGAATTAGCCCCGTGCCCTTTTAAGCCATCATAACAGAAAGACTTTACTTCTCATAATATCAGCATTGTCATTTTGCAGAACTGAGTGTATCAGCAAAAAAAAGAAAGAAAAGTTTGCCGCTGTGCACAAACACACACACACACACACACACACACACACACACATTTGGTTCAGCTTTACTGGTGAGATCTTGACTTGGAAATAAAGTAATTTTGTCATTCATACAACTTATAAAACAGACCCCAAATCATCACTAAATAAGTAGTTGTCACAGAACCATAGCAAATCCTTAGGCTACTCAACCACAGCCTATATACTAGCTACCCAGACTTTTCTCTAAAAAAGTGGTCAGAAAAAAAAAAGTGGTCAAATGTTCAAGTTGGAACAAGGAAGGGATGCAACTCCCTTGTCTTACATTTTGAGGTTTTCAACTTGATTTTACAATGCCTTTTATCATTTACTAATTATTAGCTATCTCTGAGCTCTCTTTCCCAGCCAGATTCCAAATTCTTTGAGTGTGGAGGCTGCCTCATCTTGGTGGTGTGGCTCTCCAGCCTAAGTGCCTCATGCATGAAGGATGCCCAGGGGATGCAGAAGTCCTGGTGCTTCACTTATGCCTTTCAGTGCAATCCCAAACAAGAAAATACTGGGTTGGCTGAGAAGTTCTGTAAGAGTTTTTCCATAACATCTTATGGAAAAACTTGAACTTCTCGGCCAACCCAATACCCAGTGGTACATCTGTTAATAGTCTATGTTGTTTGATGGCCTTTAAGGATCTACAAGACAGGCTTTAACAATAATTGATATATGATGATGATAAAAATAACTGGCATCTGGCAAAAAAATGAGTTGGCTACCTTATTATTCAATAATGATTATCCAGTTTGTGGATTATCTGGGCCACTGGGTCTCCTGTCCTTTGTAAGTGGAACAGAGGAAAGCAGACTTTTCAATCTGGTTATAGACACCAGTTCCTCATATCAGGTTGGCCAAACAGCTCCTGGAAGCCTTTTCTCGGTGTGTAGTCCATGACAATCAGGGTTTGGGGGAAGGGGTGATTATTTCTTATGCCATCTTTGAAAGTCTCTACTCATGTTTTATTTCTAGAAATTAAAAATGAAAATTTGGTTTACTGGTAATTTAAAGAATTACGAATTGTTAAGTGTTTTGAAAGATAGCTTTATCAGGGTATAATTAAAATAATCTAATTTTAGAGCACTGCTATCACCTCCAAAATTTTCCTCATGCCCATTTACTGGTATCACAACTCCCAACTCTAGCCCTAGGCAACCACTTTCTCCTTCTATAAATTTGCCTTTTCTAAACACTTCATATAAATGAAATCAGACATACAATATACAGTCTTCTGTGTCTGCCCTCTGAAACTTAGGACCATGTTTTGAAGGTTCATCCATGTTGTAGCATGAATCAGTATTTCTTTTTATTGTTGAATATTATTCCATTGTGTGGATTTACTGTACTTTGTTCATAAATATTTACCATAGTTACCAGTTGATGGGTATTTTAATTTCCAGTTTGGGCAATTATGAATGATGTTCCTCTGAACATTCATATCTGTATCTTTTTGCGGACATATGCTTTCATTTCTCTTGTGAAGATTCCTAGGAGTAGATTGCTAGATCATATGGTAAGTTTATGTTTAACTTTTTAAGGAACTGCCAAATTGCTTTCCTAAGTGGCTATATCATTTTACATTCCAACCACCAACGCTTGAAAATTTCAGTTTTTCCACATCCATACCAACACATGGTGTCTTCTTTTTGATTCTAGTCATTCTAATGGGTGTGTAATTGTATCTCATTGTGGTTTAAATTTGTGTTACCCTTGTAAACAATGATATTGAGCATATTTTCATGTTCTGACTTCCATTCATACATCTTCTTTGACAAAATGTCTATTTAAATCTTTTGCCCATTGAAGAAACTGGATAATCTTCTTGTCATTGAACTGTAAGAGTTCTTTACTTTTCCTGAATACAAGTTCTTTACAGGTATATAATTTGTGAATATTTTCTCCCAGTCTTTGGCTTATCTTTTCATTTTCTAAATGGTGTCTTTGCAGCACAAAAGTTTTTAATTTTTTTTTTGTTTTTGATGTGGACCATTTCTAGTCTTTGTTGAGTTTGCTAAAATATTGCTTCTGTTGTTTATGTTCTGGTTTTCTGGCCATGAGGCACATGAGTTCTTAGCTCTCTGCCCAGGGATCAAACCTGCACCCCCTACATTGGAAGGCCAAGTCTTAAATACTGGACCATCAGGGAAGTCCCAGAAGTTCATAATTTTAAGTGTTAGTCACTCAGTTGTGTCCAACCCTTTGTGATTCCATAGATTTTAGCCCGCTAGGCTCCTCTGTTTATGGGATTCTCCAGGCAAGAATACTTGAGTGGGTTGCCATTCCCTTCTCCAGGGGATCCTTAATAAGGTCTAATTTAGCAATTTTTTTCTTTTAAGTATCATGCTTTTAATGTCAACTGTTTTTATGTTCTATTAAATTTTTATATAAATATAATTAACATTATATGTAAAATATGTGAATCTATGTAAATATAATGTTTAATCTTATTTTAAGTATATGTTAAGAGGAAAATTAGTACCAAAGATTTCTCTGTTTTTTTCTCCTGACCTACTTTTTTTTTTTTTTAATTGAAGCAACAATAGTACTCTTTATAAATTAGTGTTAAGGTTTTTCAAATCCACAGTGAAAGATAACCACTGTTTATCACCCGGCCCTGGAGCCCAGTCTGCACCCGGTCCACAGTACCAAGGCAAGGACACTTCCTAAACCCAGCTTGATTTAATAGTCAAGCAAACAAAACACACAGACACTCTTCTATTGCTTTATTGGTTTCCTTCCTGTACTGTGCTTCCGGTGTGTGTATTTTTTTATTTTCCTTCATTCCCTGCAACTGCCTCTGCTGAGGTTGTCACCATGTGTGTAGGAGGCCCTCAATCCCTAGACAGTTGGTTTCCCTAGTGGTTGATGGATTTGTTGTTTTTTCCTTGTGCTGACAGAAGCTATTTGCCTGCCTTTTGTCGAACATTAAATACATGCTGGAAGCTACAGTATCATTAATATAATGCTGTATGCTTCTGAGACAGTGTTCTCATTAGTGTCCAGCATACTGAGCAAAGAAGTCAGTTTCTAGAAATAAAGAGAAGTGTGGTGTTGACAGTGCAATCAGAGTCTCCTTTTCACATGGAAAAACAAGAGGAAAAAAAAAATAAGGAATTCTAAATATCAAATCCAAAAACCTTTACTGGAGGCATTTGGAAGAATTTACTCCTTGCCCTGAATCAGCCATCAGTGGACAGCAAGAGCTGATGATTGGAACCTGGGGTTAAGCATGAAAGAGAAGAAAGAAAAGAGGGCCAGTCAGAGCCTGGAGAGAATAAGAGCTGAAGCAGAGGGTCCAGAGCTAGCAGAGACGGTATGGTTGAAGATCTATGGAAAGAGCACCTTGCTATCATGGTAAATGCCAGCGAAGTGTGGTGATTTGTGTGGGAGTGTAAAGGCATTGACCTTGAACTGGAGTGGGACTACATCATCTAAGCTGAAAGGATAAAAAGAAAGTGGCCACAGATAACTGTCATTTGGGTGGAGTATACAATGGAAAGAGAGCATGCCTGATGGAAGCAGTTTTACTTGATGAAGTTGGAGGTGAGGTCATCTGGAGTTCATGTAGGGGAATTGGAATGTGAAGTTTGGGGATTATCATTTTTGGGATTACCAGTGATTATCTCTAGTCTCCATGTCTAGAGAGAACCAAGGTTAAGTTAAAAGATCAGTTAATGAGGACAGCTAGGATGAGCCAGAGAATGAGGGGGCTATGTAGTTTTCTTCAGCCACAGTTGATATCTGGTATTTAGGAGCAGTGAGAAAATGAACTGACCCAGGTTTGAGGGTCCCTGGGGAAGAAGGCTGACACAAGGATACAGAAGATGGGAAGTATAGTTAGGATGATTAACTGTATCTTCCAGATTAAGTAGGAGAGGTAGGGAGGCTAGAAAATGTTGATACCAGTGATTTCCTGACTTATCTGTTCAGAGCATCACCTGTGCATGCTTATGTGCAAAGTCACTTCAGTTGTGTCCAACTCTTTGCAATCTCATGGACTGTAGCCTGCCAGGCACCTCTGTCCATGGGATTCTCCAGGCAAGATATTGGAGTGGGTTGCCATGCGCCCCTCCAGGGAATCTTCCCAACCCAGGGATTGAACTCACGTCCTCTTACATTTGTAGACAGATTCTTTACCCCTAGCGCCACCTGGGAAGCCCCACCTGGGAAGCCCTACCTGGGAAGCCCCACCTGAGGATCTCTAAATCTCCAACACCCAAGCCACATTCCAGTTAAATTAAACTACAGTGCTGGGGCATGGGATGCAAGCACAGACATCCATACTTTCTGAGGCTCCTGCAAGGTAATTCTAACATGAAGATAATTTAGGAATCACTGACCATATACATTAGGACACTGGCTCTTAAAGTGTGGTCCACATATCAGCAGTGTCAACATCTCCCTGGTACTTATTAGAGAGGCAAATTCCTGAGCGCTACCCCCTACTCATCAAATCAAAAATTCTGGAGTTGGAATTCAGCAATTTGTGGCTGCACAAGTCTTCCAGGTGATTCTGATGCTTGTTAAAGCTTAACCAGCACTGAATTAGGATGAAAGGAAGGAATCTTAGGCTTGGTCATCTCTTGAAGAGCCAGTGTAGTGAGAGAACCTGAAGGTCTGTATCCTTTGTTGCTAAAGATTTTCAGACCATAACTAGCTCAGCTTTGAGACTTGAAAAGGTCAAGGAGCTAAACACTAGTGTATTGGATGGTCATCCACAGATAGGTTTAAACTTCTCAGAATTAGGTCAGGATTTGGCATGGCGAGATGTCTACAACACACATCTAGGTCTTCAGTGTTCATAGGAGATAGAAAATGGTAACCTCAAGTGGCATAAGCTTTGATGGGGTTTGTGCAGCACCAGGAAGCCAGGTGAATCCTGACCCCAATCCCTGCCTCCTGTCTCGGAGCGTGTGGGAGAAATGGCAGCCTCCAACAGAGCTGGAAGTTAGAAAACGCACACCTTTGGGAGAAGGTAGGTTTCAGCTGATAGTGGAAGAACACTATAGAGAAGAAAATATTGAAACACTCATTGTCTGAAATGGTGGCTCCAGAGGGCATGATGGAAATGGGTGAAGGGTTTAGAGAGAGGGACTGACTGTGGAGGAGCAGAAGGAAGCATAAAGCTTCAGAAGGTAGAGAATGACACAAGCTTGATGTTTGGGTATGGAAGAATGGGGAGGAGGCAGGTACCACTTGCCTTTGGGCCAGCGGCTATGGGTCAGCGGTATAAAAGGCCTTGGGAGAAATGACTGGTTTCCTCCAACATGAGTTATTTGGTGCCTGTGTGGTTGATGGTACCAGACAGTCTTGTCCCCATCCTTCAGAGAGCTGAGTCACCATGTGGTAAAAGCCACAGTCTCCAGCAAGGCTGCTTTGTGTGAGGTGGAGAGGCCGCATGCCTTGGGAATCTGCCTCAAGGTGGATGGGGAATTGAGGGGCCTGGTCTTCCATGAGCTCTTTCACCTGCACAACTACCCCTCTCCCCTGCCCCTCCTTGCCACCGCTGCCACACCCACCCTCATCCCCCAAGCTCTGGATCTTGGTTCCAGGGCCCAGTTACTATCAAAAAGGAAAGCAGGACCAGGAGAACCTTGAAATCTCTTAGATAGTACTTATCCTGGCTCTGACTGATAAGTGAGGCTGGAGGAGAAAAGGAGGAAGGAATCAATCAAGGAAACATTAACAAAAGCAGAGGAAAGGAGGTCCTTTTTGCTGGGCTAAGTAGTTTGGCTGATGATTTCTGTCTGACTCACAGCCACACTGGGGCTTCTGGAATGAATTATAGCCAGGTATGAATCAGGCATCCTAACAGCCACAAGATGCAGCTTCGTTTATAGACCGGGTTCAATTGCTTGGGCTGGTCCAAGGCAAAATTGCGAGGCTGGCTTAATTTGTTCTGGATGGTACTCAGTTTGTGGGCCTTTTGTCTTCCTTGAGAAATCTTTTGCCTTGGTTTTTTTCTCACCCTGCAGTGCTGCACCCACCCTTTAGGAGCATCCTCAGGGGCTCAGGCAAGGGATAGCTTGGAGGTTCAGCCTCCTCCTTCTACCAGCAGGCAGTCATTACAGACCCTCCCTTCCTGATGACTTGTAGCCCACCATTGTGCTCTCAAAACATCCCAGTCCAATTCTTGCAAATTTCACGTTCTCAGTGGTGAGGTTTTCAATTCTTGGACTCAGGACTCATCCTCAAAATATTTAACAACTCATAGGGCAAAGGCACTAACTGATGAGTCAGAATAGACATCAGCTGTGAATACTTCAGTAAAGCAGCAAGGTACATACTGGCTCTAGAGCTGTGTCCTGCCCACCCAGCCTCTCAGTCCTGCAGTGGCCTTCGCCTCTCCTGCCTCTGCTGTCCACTCCCATGGGTACTTCCTGGGCTGGTCATTACTATCAAAAATGACCCTTTCTCCTTTCTGACTTGAACATCCTCTACTGACCTTTCAGCTTATCTCCCCTCATCCAAGAATGATTTAATTCCAGCAGCTCTCCAATATACCTACAAGCTGTTGATCCTACCAATTTTTCTCCAACCCTCCCTCCCTCTTATCTAGTTCAGATTCCATAACTCATCATTATTATCACTCCTTCATACTTTCATCCTCTTTACCTCTCTTATTCCAGTTCCACTTAAACCCAGTTCATCACATACTGCAGACTCATGTTTACATGACTCCTGTTTCCTACCATCTTAAAAACAACCCCCACCTTGATCCCACTTCACCTTCTAGCCACTGTCTCATTCCTCCCTGGAAAGAGTTGTCTATCTTCATATCTCCGATCTCTTCTTGCATTCTGCCTTAAATCCACTCCTATCAGGATATTCCCCTCCCCCATTCCAACAACTCTGCTCTCATCAGAACCACTAGCCATCCACTACAAAATCCAGGGGTCACTTCCCAATGTTCATCTTGTTGAATAGATAGGTAGTTTCATAACTGATCACTCCCTTTTTCTTGAAGCATTTTCTTTCTTTGATTTCCAGGATTTCACACTTTCCTGATTTCCCTCCTCTGTCATGAGCCAGTCCTCCTCAGTCTTTGCTCCCTCTTTTTCATCTTACTGAGTGCTAAATAGTGAGATGCTTCAGAGTTGGACCTCTTCTCTATCTATACTTACTCCCTGACTGAGTTCATCTTTTCTTATGGCTTTAAATACAAATATGTTGCCTTGGTGATTCCCAACTTTATATTTCTAGCAAGGGCTGCTCACCTGTATTCCACTCTCATATGCTAACTGCCTGTTGGGAATCTCCACTTGATAGATAATAGGTGTCTCATATTTAACATGTTCATAATGGAACTTTTTTGACCTTCCAGTGGTTCCTTGCTGGGGTCCTGCCTCAGCGGGTCCAGGGGTCTTGAGGGATGAGTGGCGTCGGCGGAAGAACTGAGCTGAGTCGGTGTGTGGTGAAGGAGCAGTCTCTACCGTTTTATAGCCAAAAGACATCC
Source organism: Antilocapra americana (assembly GCA_007570785.1). NCBI lineage: Eukaryota > Metazoa > Chordata > Mammalia > Artiodactyla > Antilocapridae > Antilocapra > Antilocapra americana. The sequence continues at coordinate 5,350,637 of ML664176.1, read as the reverse complement.
CCATTACATCATTACATCACCTATCATTCTATACAATTTTTTGTTTTCTACCTTCCATAGCAACCTTATCATTGAGCTCATTCCCCAATCTATCATGAAACATTCCCCTTACAGAAGTCAGATTTCTGTGTAATTAGATTTAACAATAGTATGTTTACCATTTGAATGTCTTCAGCATACTTCATTCAGTCATGATAAGTACATCAACCTAAGTAGAAAGGTTACACCTCTCCCATCAGGTGCAACTATGCAGGAGCTAGAGGGAAGGGCCCAAGCTTGAAACTGTTTTATTCTAGTAACCTACTCGGGTTCTTATGAGGAAAGAGGACAAAGAGACAGTTTAGAAAGAGGAAAGGGGACTAAGACAGTTTAGAAAGAGGAAAAAGGACTAAGAGACGGTCTAGCAGCACTGCTTTATCAATAAAACCCTATTAACCTTATATAACTTACTATAATGAATTCCTAATGTCTACATTATCCTAAAGCAATCAGTATCTCCAACTATGCTGGCCACAGTTATGAGCATTCCTAAGTCCCATTCCAGCCTGGTTTCTTCAAGGAAGAGAGCCTCCTCCGTGGAGTGGTCAGGGGAGTGGGAGGTGGAAAGGTGACCCAAGTCCTTGCTATGACCCCCAGAGAGCTCTTGGTAAACTTCCCAGTAACTAGTAGGAGGTGTAGTCCTTTCATTCCTCCTTAGCCCCCGGGGAAGGTGATCCACCTTCCCAGATCCTCTGGTCGATAAGGTCTGGGGGGATTATCTCAGGACAATCCTTTCCAATTGGGACTGACCTACTGAGATGAGCCAATGTTCCGAGCATGGACAGAACTCCCAAGAAAAATACCAGGGGGGGGCCTTGCCCGGGATGCCCCGATAAAGAAAACCAGCTTTGCAATTTCTTTCTTAATCTTGTGACCTTGTCATCCGAGCAAGGGGGCATCCTGACGGCTCCCGGCAGTTCCTGCTATAGTTCTCACAGCTCAGAAGGGTAGTAACTCTATCTTTCCAGTTACTCAAGAAAGAAATTACAGAGTCATCTGTATGTCTTTTCACTCTCAGACCCTGCATCTAATTCATTAGCAAACTTCAGTATATATCTAGAAGCTAACTACTTATCACTCCAGCTATTTCTGCTATGGTCCAAGGTGACAATGTTTTTTGAACCTAAATTATTGTAATAGTTTCTTAATTGGTCTCCCTGCTTTCATTTTTTGCCCCTCATCCAGTCTAATTTCCATACAGTGGTGATTCTTCTCAAATATTAGATGGCAGAGCTCCCTGTTAAAAATTCCCCAAAGTATCTATTTCATAGAAACCAAAAACTAAAAATTATAACGATTGACAAGGCTCCATAACACCACCTGTTTCTCATCCCCCATTCTCCTCTGACCCATGTCTTACTGCTCTCCCCTTTGTTCATGTCACACAGTGGCCTCCTTGCTAGTCCTCAAATGTGCCAGGCGTGTTCCAGCCTCAAGGCCTTTACACTTCCTGTTTCCTCTGCCTAGAATGCACTTCCTCTGTTTTGCTAGTTCCTCAACTCCAGAAATTGTTTTACTTCAACGGCTTTAATGTAACGTTCCCAGATACCACTGTACTTAATATCTCAACTTACTTCCTCATCCTCTTTGCTGGCACTTCTCATCCCTCTTGGCTTAAAAAAATTTCTCTCCAGCATCTAATCCAACATACTGCATTTACTTGTTTGTTTATATCAGGTGTTTCCCAATATAATGTAATCTCCATGAGGACAGGGTGAGAATTGATACCTGTTTAGAAGAATCTCTAATATACATTATAAGCCTAATAAGTATTTTCTGAGTGGATGAATATTGATGGAAAGGACAGCAAGAGCAGCCTTGATCCATAAAACCAAGATTATCAGTATCAGAAACCACAATCCACAGGGAGAAGTATTATAGTAAAAACAGTAACGAAAGAGTAATAGGTTGCATGAACAAATAATCCTAAGAAGAGGAAGGGAGAAACTAATTTCCTTCTAGCGATCAGATATTACCTGGTGCTTTTTCCCTTCTCATCTCATGGCCTGTAGAGAGGTGGACTTCAAACATTCCTGAACTCAGATTTAACAAAATCTGGAGAAGACTTTATGTATATATTCAAATTACCTCATGGTCAGTGCCAACATAGTGTTACATACATAAGAAATCACAGTGTAATGTCCAAAAAGCTTTTTCTTCCAGTTTTGTTGAGCTATAATTGACATACAGCACTATCTAAGTTGTACAGCACAGTGATTTGACATGCATATATATTGTAAAATGATCACCACAATAAGATTAGATAATACCCATCATCTCATACAGTTTAAAAAAATTTTTTTCCTTGTGATGAGAACTTTTAGGATCAACTCTCTTAGTAGCTTTCAAATATACCATAGAGTGTTGTTAACTAGGGCTTCTCTTGTGGCTCTCAGATGGTAAAGAATCTGCTTGCTATGCAGGAGATCCTGGTTCGATGTGAACTAATCAGCATGTTGCACATTATGCGCCAGTATTTATTAATTACTGGGAGTTTGTCCCTTTTGACCACCTTCATCCAATTTATGCTCCCCTCTCCACTTCTGGTAACCACAAATATGTTGTGTCTGAGGTTTTCTTCTTAAGAGTTCACATAGAAATGAGATCATACAGTATTTGTCTTTCTCTTTCTGAAATTTTGTGGTTCAGCTGGTAAAGAATCTGCCTGCAATGAGGGAGACCTGGGTTCCATCCCTGGGTTGGTAAGATTCCCTGGAGAAGGGAACGGCGACCCACTCCAGTATTCTAGCCTGGAGAATTCCACGGACTGTATAGTCTGGGGGTCTCAAAGACTCTGACACGATTGAGCGACTTTAACTTTCTTTCACTTTTCTGAAATTTTATTTAGCATAATGCCCTCAAGATTTGTTCATGTTATAACAAATAGCAAGGTTTCCTTTCTCTCAGTGTGTGTGTGTGTGTGTGTATTTGTATACATATCACATTTTCCTTATACATTCATCCATTGATGGACACTTTGGTTGTTACCATGTCTTGGCTATTGTACATAATGCAGCAATGAACATGGGGGGCTGGTGCAGATATCTCTTTGACATAATGATTTAGTTTCCTTCAGATATATACCCAGAAGTAGATTTGCTGCATCATATAATAGTCCTATTTTGAGGAACCTTCACACTATTTACCATAATGGCTGCAACCAAATTACATTCCCACCAACAATATATAAAGGTTCCCTTTCTCCACATCAACACTTGCTAACAACAGCCATCCAAACAGTTGTGATGTAATAGCTTATTGTGGTTTTGATTTGCATTCCCCAATGACAGTGATATTTAGCACTGTCTTATGTACCTTTTAGCCATCTGAATATCTTCTTTGGAAAAAATATAGTCAGATTCTTTGTCCATTTCAAAAATTGAATTGTATTTTTTACTATAGAGTTGTATGAGTTTTTTTAATATTTTAGATATTAACCCCTTATCACATATATGATTTGGAGATATTTTCTCCTTTTTCAGTTTGTTGATCATTTCTTTGGTTGTGCAAAAGCTTTCTAATTTGACATAGTGTGATTAGATGGCAAATTTTAAAAATTGTTGCCAAGACCAACATCAAGGAGCTTACTCTCCTATTTTCTTCTAGGAGTCTTATTTTCTTCTAGGAGTCTTCAGGTTTTATATTTAAACCTTTAATATATTTTGAGTTAATCTTTAGTTTTGTGATGGGTATAAGATAGGGGCCTAGTTTTGTCCTTTTAAATGTGAATATCCAGTATTTAAGCACTATTTATTGAAGAGATTATCTTCTCTTGAGTATTTCTTGGCTCTTATCAAATATTAGTTGACCATTTAAGCATGAGTTTATTTCTGGGCTATTCCCCCCCCCCATTGGTCTATGTATCTGGTTTTATGCTAGTACTATACTGTTTTGGTTACTATAGCTTTATAATATAGTTTGAAATCAGAACGTGTGATGCTCTCAGCTTTGTTCTTCTTTCTCAGGATTGATTTGGCTATCTGGAGGTCTTCTGTGGTTCTATATGAATTTTAGAATTATTTCTCCAAAAAGTAAAGTTTTACTGAGTCTCACAGAGATACCAAAGTGAAATACATTACACAACAGGTGACATATTTCCTAAAGATTCTCTTCACTGTCAAAAGTATTATTTTCAGTTTATTTATTTTAATTTTTTTTTATTTATTGTTTTTGCCATACAATGTCATGATATCACCATGGGTTTACATATGCTCCCCCTCCAGAACCCCCCTCCCTCCTCCCTCCCCCTCCCCCGGGAAATCTCGCTGCACCAGCCCCGAGCATCAATCCTGGGCTGGCGATTGATTAGACATATGATAATTAACTTGTTTCAATGTCCTTCTCCCATATCATCCCACCCTTACCCTCATCCACAGAGTCCACGAATCTATTCTATACATCTGCGTTCCTTTTACTGTCTCGCATGTTGGGTTCTCGTTACTGTCTTTCTAAATTCCATATATATGCGTTAATATACTGTATTGTTGTTTTTGCTTCTGGCTTACTTCACTCAGGATAATGGGCTCCAGTTTCGTCCATCTGAGTAGAATTGCTTCAAATGAATTTTTTTTTAATGCTGAGTAATATTCCATTGTGCAGAATTAGAACAAATAATTTCTCAATTTGTATGGAAATACAAAAAACCTCATATAGCCAAAGCAATCTTGAGAAAGAAGAATGGAACTG